>JAJEJH010000224.1:347862-475457 GCA_026122585.1 Anacardium occidentale
GGCGTAGAAATATCCATAGATTTCTACATTTCGTTATTCCGGACTTGCTTTCGAAGTGGGGCAATCCGAGGCGTAGGGATGTCACTAGGTTCCTACATGTTTTTCCGGATTTACCTTCGAAGTGGGGTAATCCGAGGCGTAGGAATGTCACTAGGTTCCTACATATTGTTTTTCCGGATTTGCTTTCGAAGTGGGGCAATCCGAGGCGTAGAAATATCCATAAATTTCTACTTTTCGTTATTCCGGACTTGCTTTCGAAGTGGGGCAATCCGAGGCGTAGGGATGTCACTAGGTTCCTACATATTGTTTTCCGGATTTGCTTTTGAAGTGGGGCAATCCGAGGCGTAGAAATATCCATAGATTTCTACATTTCGTTTTTCCGGATTTGCTTTCGAAGTGGGGCAAATCCGAGGCGTAGAAACATCTCTAGGTTTCTACATGTTGTTTTTTGTCCCTCTTGATCCAAAATTAGGTGTCTTTTCTTTATACTTTGTTGCATTTTGCATGTGTTTTCATTGCATTCACAACACACACAAAATTCACAAAGTAAGGGGCATCTGTAGACACCCCATTTTGGACCCAATAGGGTCACCCCCGATGATGAAAAAACCTGGATGTTGATTTAGAATTTTTGAAATGTTGACCCGAGGATGGATGAATAAAAAAAAAAAAAATGTTTATTTTATGTTATTTTTATTAAAAAAAAATGTGTTTATTTTATTGAAAAAAAAAAAAAAAAAGAAAAATCCAGGCCCATGCAGCCAGCCCAAGTTAAGGAGAAGGAAAAGAGAAAAGAAGGGAGGAAGCCCAACAGGAGGGCCCAGGACTGGGCCTGCAGCGCGCGCGGGTAGGCCACGCGCGGGCTGAGCTGGACAGCTGCAGGGGCGGGCGCTCAGCGCGCGTGTAATGCACGCACGCGCTGAGTTGCTGCATGTCTGCAGCCGTCTGCCGCGCAGCTTCTCTCTCTCTTCTGCTGGGCCAGCACATTAAGTGCTGACTGTGTGCGTGCATGGCTGGGCTTTTCCTTGGGGAGGCTGCTAATCATTTTCCTTCTGCATTTTCCCAAGGTATAAAAGCAAGGACTTTGAGAGGAAAAAAGAAGGAGGGGGGGGAGAGAAAATTCAGAGGAAGACTTTTGGGAAGAGAAAAATTCCAGAGGGGGGGGGGAGGAATGGAGAAAAAAAAATAGAGAGAAAGAGGGAGACGTCCGGGAGGGAAAAATTTTAGAGAAATAAAATTTTCGAATCAAAAATTTTTGGAAAACTAGTTTCCGTAATTCTGGTTCATCCTCGGTTCGGCTTTCGATTAAATTCGAATCAACAATTTTCAGGTACACCCTTGAGGGGGATTTGTTTGAAAATGATTTTTTGTTTCATGTGTATAAAATACTACGTTATACGTAAATGTCATTCGAATAATCCGTAAGAATAATTTGTATATTATATTTTTATTTTATAAATAAGTCTGATATTTTTTGTTGTGTTTTTCATACGTATGTAAATATTATTTTGTATGTATATTTTATTTTTATTTTCTTTATTCTGTATTTGTATTTTATATGTTTTATACCCTTTTCGTGTGTTGTAATTTTGTTCACATTTCGTATTCTATTTCTTTGGTGTATTGATACTTGTTTTCTTTTTAGACATTCTGTATTTTGGTGTATAAGTATTCTGCATTTTATATGTATCCAAGTATACTGTATATAATAAATATTCTACAGGGAGTATGTTTTATATGCTGCATGTATTCGTATATATCGCGTATACATATTTGTTGCGTATGTGTTGGACGGATGAGACTGGCCGCCCTGATGGCTGCAGACGGCCATGTTATTCTCCCCTCCCGGGTTCAAATCGCGCTGCTGGGGCAGAGCTGTTTTCTTTTACTTTTGCTGTGTGTCTGTGCATATTATACATATAAGATTTTGTACCCATATTGAATCAATGTGGCTGTTGCCTTGGTGGGGAAAGGCGGGAGGTTCAGTCCTTGGCGCCCGGGTTCGAATCACGGCTGGGGGGAATTTGCTTATTTTACTGTGCATGTGTGTATATGCTATTGGGTTCTGCTTGGGCTGCATGCTGTTATTTCTCTTGGGCGGGCTGGCTGGGCTGCATTCTCTTTATCCTTTAGATGGGTTGGGTTGCATGCTGTTTATTCTCTTGGGCGGGCCGGCTGCATTTTCTTTGTTTCTTAGATGGGCTGCTGTGCATGTGTGTATATGTTATTGGGTTTTCTGGTTGGGCCGGCATGCTGTCAATTTCCTTGGGTGGGCTGCTTTTATGTGGGCTAGGTATTAATTATGGATTTTATTTTTATTTTTATAATTATAATTTGCTCTTAACGAAATTTTATTTTGCAGGGATTATTTATTTATTTTATTAGATAAATTAATTAGTTTGTTTTTGTAAGATTTATTTATTAGATTAACTAATAAATTTGTTTTACAGGATTTATTTATTCATTTTAGGCTTGTTTAGGGTTAGATAAAATGTATAGGGGTGTATGGAAAAATTGTTGTAATTTTTTAATTTTTATTTTCTTTTTCGTATTTTATTATATTCGTGGATGAATGTAATTTATTGTATATGTATGGTTATTAATAATGCATCGTGTGATAATACGGAATTTAATTAAACTCGGTAATGCGCTTAACGAACGAACCACAAAAGTGGAGGCCGGCTTTCACGCCGGGCGGCATGGGTGCCTAACACCTTCCCATCGCCGTACCCGACTCTCCGAACCCGACCCATTGGGCAGGTGAGGAGTGGTTGGGTCCTTTGCAAGGGATCCATAAATCGCCCATCCTCACCGATGTATACTTTCCCGGGGTTACTCCCGGGTGGCGACTCCATAGACTCCATAACGGGCCACAAACCCGTTATGCGCTCCTCTTGACCACGTTTAGGGTGGTTAAACAAGAGTGGCAAGTCTGTCCTGGCATGGCGCGGCAAAAACCGGCGCCACAGCTCTGGCGACTCCACTGGGGAAAATGCGAAGAGTCGATTCCGATGTGGTAAGTTTGTAAAGCGCTTCTAAGTTTAATCAAGTTCCTTGCATTGCACAACACTCACACCCACTGTGCACTCCTTGTCCCTATCAACCCCGATGGCAATCCAGACTTCGCCCGAAAGCCCACTCGGCCCAGGGGTAGTCTGTCTTGTACATCAGCCTTAGGCATCGTACCCTCGTGTATATAAAAAGAACCTTTGGTTCTCGCATAAGGTAGCCCTTGACCTTTACCCGAGTCAAGCCCATGTAGTGGCCCATAGATGTCAACCTTAGGACCCCTTTGCATGTGATTGATCGAGTCGAATCTTTATGTGTAAAGTCTTGAGTTTTTTACTGCCCATTCTGAAATATGCCTTGATCCATGACATCAAGATATCACCGATTGTTTCTTTAAGTGGCCTTCCATTAGAAGAAAACTTTTTGAAACATCGTTTTGTAGAAATCTTTGTGACATGACTCGACATACTCCTAAATGGGCACATAAAACTCGAGACTTCATACGTAAAGATTCATTAGGACTAGGACCATTGGGTCTTCTGATGACTCAATGGATACTAATCACCTAGGGCAGAATTGACTTTTCTAACTTTTCATTAACTGAAGTAATAAGGGGGCGAAGCCTAGATTTTAAAAGCACTTCTTTTTTCGAATCGCCTCCAAAGGGCATTTTCATCTTTGTTTAGTTTATGTAGATATTTTTAAACTTGAATCGTCCTATAGGGGTAGAATTGTTAAACGTCATCCTAAGTATGCAATTTCAATCTGAATCATTCTTGTAAGGTTAAAATCGTCAATTTCAATCTGAATTATCTCCTAGGGGCATTTTTGTCTTTTGTCTTTTGAAATAAGTAATTTTGATTCAAGTCTCCCATAAGGTAGAATCGTTTAGGAGTAATAAACTCACCCCTTCATTCATCCTGTCTCCCATGTCGTATAATCTGAAATCTTATCTTTAGGGCTAGATGTGTTGTCATTAGGTTTCTTTTAAGTTTAAGTCTTCATTCTCCTTAGACATTAGACCCACAATTCTTTTGTCTGTCTACTTATTGAACCCACCTTTTGTAACAATTCTTGTTA
This sequence comes from Anacardium occidentale, assembly GCA_026122585.1. NCBI lineage: Eukaryota > Viridiplantae > Streptophyta > Magnoliopsida > Sapindales > Anacardiaceae > Anacardium > Anacardium occidentale. The sequence goes on from JAJEJH010000224.1 coordinate 351,952, forward strand.
AGTCTAATAAAGTCGTCGTTTAAAATAAATTCATTCATTTAATCTTGCATACATGTCATGCATCTGCATTAACACATCATGCATATCATGCATTAACATGTCATTTTATAGCCATTCAGTGGAAGAAGAGAAATATGACCAAGGGAAACATGATGGAGAAGCTTGAAAAAAAAAAAAAAAAAAAAAGTGAAAATGTTGGGAGACAAATTGAAGATGCCTTGGCTGCACAAGAGGAGAAGAAGTATGCCTTCAAGAAAAGTGAGCCTGAAACAAGAATGATGATGGTATTAGAAGATGAACCAGATCAACAATATGACGGGAGATTCTTGTGAAACTTGAAGGGCATCATTTTTTCGAACTTGTCTTTTCTTCAACATGTGTTGCATCTCATGAATGAATGTATTGATCAAAATTTTGGCAATGAAATGTGATTTGAGCCCATGGTCATACACACACATATGACCTCTGATTTCTTTGTTGAGTGTGTTCACTCATGATAGGTGTCTCTAGAACTTGCTTCAAATGCTGATCGAGATCACAAATCAATCACATGCATTCACAAAAATGATAATGATACCAGAAAATTAGTCACTTTGACCAAAAAGCCAGCCGTGATACAAGTTGACTTTAGAGAATCCTGTTAAGCCTAAAACACTCCCTTAACAAACCTCTTTTTGTCTCATCCATACCTTGCCATGGGGGCTGATAGAGCATTTAAGACTATGTTAGTAAGGCGAAGCAAACGAAAAGCAGTGATACTTGTACTCATCCATATGAAATATGAACAAAAAAAAGTAGAGAAAAGAAAAAAAAAAAGAAATTTTCAGTACTTTCTGATACAGATTTCAGTACATATAAGATTTTGTACCCATATTGAATCAATGTGGCTGTTGCCTTGGTGGGGAAAGGCGGGAGGTTCAGTCCTTGGCGCCCGGGTTCGAATCACGGCTGGGGGGAATTTGCTTATTTTACTGTGCATGTGTGTATATGCTATTGGGTTCTGCTTGGGCTGCATGCTGTTATTTCTCTTGGGCGGGCTGGCTGGGCTGCATTCTCTTTATCCTTTAGATGGGTTGGGTTGCATGCTGTTTATTCTCTTGGGCGGGCCGGCTGCATTTTCTTTGTTTCTTAGATGGGCTGCTGTGCATGTGTGTATATGTTATTGGGTTTTCTGGTTGGGCCGGCATGCTGTCAATTTCCTTGGGTGGGCTGCTTTTATGTGGGCTAGGTATTAATTATGGATTTTATTTTTATTTTTATAATTATAATTTGCTCTTAACGAAATTTTATTTTGCAGGGATTATTTATTTATTTTATTAGATAAATTAATTAGTTTGTTTTTGTAGGATTTATTTATTAGATTAACTAATAAATTTGTTTTACAGGATTTATTTATTCATTTTAGGCTTGTTTAGGGTTAGATAAAATGTATAGGGGTGTATGGAAAAATTGTTGTAATTTTTTAATTTTTATTTTCTTTTTCGTATTTTATTATATTCGTGGATGAATGTAATTTATTGTATATGTATGGTTATTAATAATGCATCGTGTGATAATACGGAATTTAATTAAACTCGGTAATGCGCTTAACGAACGAACCACAAAAGTGGAGGCCGGCTTTCACGCCGGGCGGCATGGGTGCCTAACACCTTCCCATCGCCGTACCCGACTCTCCGAACCCGACCCATTGGGCAGGTGAGGAGTGGTTGGGTCCTTTGCAAGAGATCCATAAATCGCCCATCCTCACCGATGTATACTTTCCCGGGGTTACTCCCGGGTGGCGACTCCATAGACTCCATAACGGGCCACAAACCCGTTATGCGCTCCTCTTGACCACGTTTAGGGTGGTTAAACAAGAGTGGCAAGTCTGTCCTGGCATGGCGCGGCAAAAACCGGCGCCACAGTTTATAAGGTGTTTTAAGTGTTGAAATTGATTGATGATAGTTGATTTATGTTTGGTATGAAAATTGGATGGGAACAAGTATATCCAACCATGACCACACTAGACAAAGTGAGATGCACGCCCGTGCGCCCGTAGTGCACACCCGTGCAAGTCATGTTCTGCATGGACACAGTCATGTCCACGATCCCATGCACGATCATATAACGCAAGGTCAGACCGTGCATGAATATGGCACAATCATGCATGAGTAGAGAAGGAGAAAATAAACTAAAATCATAGAAGCTAGTACGCCCAAGATGTAATGACCCAAGGGGTAGAATTGTCATTTTAGAGAGTTTTGAGGGGTAGAAGAGTCATTGTAGAAGTCCTTTGGGGCTTAGTTAGAGTTTCTGCGCTTGTGGGGGTGGAAATGGCTATTTTCCACTACACACGACCGTGTGCCCAGTACACACGACCGTGTGTCTTACCCAGCCAGCTTTATTAGTTATTTTCAGTTCAGTTGCGCGCAGTCAGCTCCCAGCTTATTTTCTCTTCTTCTTCCTCAGCTCCAGTGAACCCTAGAGTTCCAGAAAGAGATCCCCCAACAGCTCAGCTTCAGATTAGAGATTCAGAGTCTTCCAGGGAGAGAGATAGAGCTTCCATGGCGCGAGGTAAGTGTTTTCCTTACCTCCTCCGCTGAGTTCAGAGCCTGTTTGGCTATTTCCAGCTTATGAGAATGTTATGTGTGCTTGTTTGAGATGTTTTCCAGCATGCTTGAGCTTGACATGATGCATGTTTGGTTGATTGAGTGGTTTCCATGATTTATGTGCATATATATACTGTTTCAGATGATATATGCTTCCAGTATGATGATTGGCGTGTTTGAGTTAATGATATGATGATTATTTGCGTGCTAGTAGCAGTATTTAGCTTGTATGTGTGTTGGTTTGGAGTGTGGAGGTGCTGGTGTGGGAATTTCTGGATTTCCAGACGCCTTCTGCAGTTTCTGGGTCGAGCACACGACCGTGCGTCCCTGAGGCACGCCCGTGCGTCCTCTTTTCTGCATGGGACACGGCCGTGCATGCTGCCCGTGTGCGTCTGAAAACCCAGACACACGCCCGTGTGCCCGAGTGCCACACGCCCGTGTGCTTTCTCCCCCAATTCCACACGCCCGTGTTCGTTGAAGCACGGGGAGAAGAAGATGGCAGCCACACGCCCGTGTGCCCGAGTACACACGCCCGTGTGCCTTGCCCATTTGCATGAAAATATTCCAGAAGCACGCACGCCCAGGGACACGGCCAGCACACGGTCCCGTGTGTTGTGCCGCACGCCCGTGCACGCCAGAACACACGCCCGTGCACCTTCAGAAATTCAGAAATAAGAGATTAAAAGCTATTTAAGCCACTCTAAGCCAGTTTTAAGCACACAGAACTCAGTAATCAGCTAAGAAATCAGCATTTCATGCATGATTATCAGCATTAGCACGGCATGCCACATCAGATATTTTCAGACTGGATCCAAGGATCCAACAGTATGATTTTCAGATATACATATATGATTTTTCATATATCAGATAGGGGTGAATACGAGGGGGCACCTGTGAGTTCGCACACCCGCTAGAGAGGGAAACCAGCGTCCGCCAGAGAGGACATGGTCACTGACCAAGCTCAATAGAGAGTGCTGGTTGTGCATCAGTAGATTCATTAGGATTTGAACTCACACGGCCAGGGTGCCGAATCCCTGTATTCATCAGTCTGGCCAGCATAGCAGATATTTTCAGATATTTCAGAGATTTTCAGTACTTTCTGATACAGATTTCAGATATACTATACGTATATATTCAGGATCTTCGGATCACAGTTTTATTATCAGAAAGAGTTTTCAGAAAAGACATTTTTTCAGAAAAACAAGCCTGAGGGCAAGTTTTACAGCTTTTCAGTTTACATGACATCAGCATATACATTTCATTGTCATGTACAGCATCTCATGAGAACAGATGAGAAACAGAACAGTATCAGAACAGAAAAATAACAGAAATCAGAATAAGAAAACTGTCTAGTAGAATCTTCTACGTGACGAGTCACGTAGTCGATTAGTTGTTTGACCTGCGAGTGTAGTGTTTGGAAACGCTTGCTGAGTGACTTTGTCACTCACTCCCTTCCCTGTTTCCTTTTGCAGGTCAGTAGTTCGAGGCTGAGCTGGATGCGAGACCGCTGCGAGATTTTGGGGATGTGGCTCGGCAGCAGCAGATAGCATGTTGGCTCGCATGCTTTAGTTTCTCATGTATATATATATATATGTGTATTATACTCTAGTACACTGTATGCCAATTTATTTTCTATACATGAGCAGCCTGGGGCTTTCACGCTTCAGTATATTTCAGTATTTTACTTATGTTAACAGTTTCTTTTATAAAGAAATTTGTTATACCAGTTTCAACAGCAGGTTTTTCTGTAGAGGTCCCCGTCTCAGGAATATTTTATTATTATATGAACAGTATTTTCCGCAGCGCACAGTAACCTGAGGCGGGGGTCGCTACACAAGATGCACGATAGGCACATGACCCATGCCGGCTTATGCATGCCCGTGCACTTAGTCATGCATGCCCACTGTTAAGTAGAAATGAGAAAATAAGCATGAAACAAGCATGATGCATACCAAATCCATTATAATTGATATGAGCCAGTATAAGAAAGCAAGATAAGCATACATGATGGATCATATACATAGCATGACATGACATGTCATATAGTGTTTTTCGAAAAGGATTCTAGGATCCAATTACATGTTTTCAGTTAGAAAAATACGATGATCCAAACATCAATTTTAGAATATAATGGGGCACTTATGAGTTTCAGCACACCCGTTATAGGAGCCAGTATCAGGGTCTATGACCATACTAGCCACTATATATAGGTATATGTTGGTGTGTATTTTACTAGCAGTTTAGGGTTTGATGAGCAGTGATCAGATCAGCATTTAGAACTGTGCACTCAGTATTCAGTTTACAGATTCAGAGGTGGCACATGCATTAGACAATTTCTATCACATGTCTGTAAAACTCGTCGTCACGCATACCGCTGCTACTGAATATTCTCTTTACTTTTATTAATAATTTGAAAATCTCGGTATACATGACAGAAATCCTACAAAAAGAAAGCTACTGCTACTGTACAATATACATGTGAAAGCTTAAAACTGTAAAGTACAATGATGGCCCAAAAATGCATTTCTCATATACATAACTGTTTCTGTATATATATACAATGAGTCTATACAAAAATTTTCAATAAACCCTAACAGGCCATACTAAACATTGATATAGAGCCCTCTCCCGTCAGCCCTGGTCTACCCGCTCCTCACCAGCACCAAACGCACCTGAAAAGAAAGAAAGAAAGAAAAAAAGGAATGAGTGATAAAAATCACCCAATAAGCGATCCTTACTTCCCTCAACCCAAACAAGCATGCAGAACATAATTCATACTTGGCCTTGGCCTAAACATTCACATATAATCGCTTGCTCATTCAATAAACTGAATACTGCTTATTCTGTTCGCTTGGTTGCATTATTAGTTAATAAATAATAAAATAATGAAATGAATATCATGACCTCATATCATGCTGAATATAAACTGAATATGCATGCATCTGAATCTATACATATCCGAAGATACCTGCTTTGCTAATCAGACTGATGAACACAGGGATTCAACATTTTGGCCATGTGGGCTGAACAGTCTAGCAAAAAACTAGAAAGCTGAATATAATATTAGTCCTCAGACTAATAAGCTGAAACTGGATGATTCGATAGCAGTCAGAAGGCTGAAATCCCACAGATGCCCCCTCAAGTTCACCCAAAACTCTAACTCGGATATCAAATTTTGAATACTGAATGACTAATACTTTCGGATCTCTTGATCTCTTTTTCGTACTGATGTCTTGGCATGTCATGCTATGAAATGCTCATGCAGCAGTAAATATCTTATACTATGCTTATCTGTTGTTTTAAGACCTTTAAATTGGTTTCCCAGGCTTAATACTTCATTTTTTTCAATTCCTGGAAAAATCTACTGGTACACGGGCGTGTGGGCAAGACACACGAGCGTGCAAAGAACACACACAAGCGTGCATGGCAAGGGCACACGGGCGTGTGCAGAAACACATAGGGTCGTGTATTGGCCATGCAACCGGTCGTGCTCGCTTATAAAAAAATTACGTATTTCATCAATTAAACACACACATGGCCGTGTCCCTCAGGACGCACAAGCGTGTCCTCTACAAATCAAGCCATGCACATGGGCGTGTCCCTGCAAAAGCAAAGGCACACGGGCGTGCACTTGCGGCACACGGGCATGTGTCTTGCTCTGCACCAACGACACATGCCTGAAACTTGTAAGAATCCACTTCAAATCTTAATCAAACTGAAATTAATCTCAAACATGCATTTTCGACACTTCAATAATCATACAACAAGCTTTAATTTCATCTATCACAAACCACATCTCAATCTACCATGAAAATCAACCCATTCTCTCACATAATCATAGACAAGCATAAGCAAGCATGGTTCATGGGTGGAAATCATCATCTCAATCATTCTACTTTCATCATATCAATACATAAACTCATTCATATCAATCATAAGCATGTTGGGAACACAACACACAACACAAAACATCACATACATGCTGGGAAACTAAAGGAAGAAGTAAGGAAGCACTTACCTCTTGTCGTAGCTGTTGGAATCTCTATCAAACTAATTTCTTTCCTCTCTAGCTGGATTGGGAGCTGCTGACTGTTAGAAATCAGTTTTAGGGCCGGGAGTAGCTGAAAATAAGAAGAAACTTTAGCTGGAAAATAGGTGAAACTGGGTGAGAAAAGGCTAATAACTCTCATCTCTCTCCTCCAACACAATTGCATGGGCGTGCAGGGCAAAAGTGCACGGGAGTGCACAAGGAAAAATGAAAACTCTTCATTTTCCACATTACGCATGATAGAAACCTATCAAGGAGAATCATGCGCAAGCCACACAGGCTCTAGAAACTTATTATCTCACCTCTAAATTCTTCTAACTCCCAATTTATTCCTATTTCTTACATATAACCTCCAAACTCTACCCAAAAAGGTATTTCTAATCATGGAATGCTACAGTGTCTGCATAGAAAACTCACATGGTCAGGGTGTCGAATCTTTATATTCATCAATTTGTGTAACACAACAGGTATCTTCAGATACACAGTTTTTAGATGTAGTTTTCAGATTTCAGTATCATATTAGCTTTTTTAGATATTTTAAGATTTTCGAATCCAACAACAGTATTTCAGTAAAGTAGTTTTCAAAAAGATGTTTTCAGTAAATAGGCCATAAAGCCTAGATATGATTTCAGCATACTTTATGACATGTCATTTTCACATGACATATACAGTAGAGTATGACTTAGTTTATGATTAATCAGTAATAAACAGTGAAATAGTGAAACAATAAACATTACACGTGAAGTACAAAATATGCATGTCAGAATAGTACACATGAGAACCAGTAGGGTTTCTTTTCAGTATGCTTGTTTTTTCAATGGTTGATGAAAGTGAGAATCCTTAGAAGAGGATTGGTTATGGTTAGAGATAGGAAACATTTACTTGGTAAATGTATCACTCACTCTCTACTTTCCTTTTTCTTGTAGGTCAGTACAGTAAGGGCTAAAAGGAAAATATGGTTGTCGGTTAGGATCCAATTTTTAGTTTTTGCAGCATGCTCATGATTTGCATGCTTTTACTGTTTCATTTTTGCATGTGATTGTACATTATTTATACGTGTTTACACACACTTGTGTTGTATGAGTTTTCTTAATATATAAAGGAAATTTTTAGGTCATATTCATGTATTTTCACTACACGATTTTTCGTTGTCATATTTCAATTCAACTTTAGGTATTTCTGATGTGTATTATTAGAAACATTAATTATTTGTTGGAAAAACATTATTATTAATTTATATAAGAGCATGTACAATAATATACAGTAAAAGTGTTTACATGCACAAACAGAAATAGATTTTGGAGGGGAAAAAAATAAAACACGAATTAATTTCGAAACAAATGAATATGAATAAATAGATAATACAAAAAGTTGAAAATAAAGTTGAGAGAAGAAAGCAACTATAGAAGGATTTCCACTATAGAAAAGCTCATTGGGTCAATCTAATTCGATGGTTATCTAGCATATACCAAGACCAAATTGAAAGTTAGTTTAACTTAAAATTGATTTGTTTGTCAATTTTGTGTCATTGTTTATCCTATTAACCATAATATTAAACCTTCTAAAGACACAATTCATTTTATTGATAATTTTTTATTGATATTGCTACCAGTTTAAACAAAATCAAGTTTGAATTGGATATTATAGATTTGATCCAAGTTTGTGCTAGTCTTAGATTTGGCTCGGTTCTGATCAAATTTTACCCCTGATTTCATGTCTAATGTGTTTGAAGAATTGTGGGCTTTATTGAGGGACCAAGGCCAATAGGCCCAATAGAATTTTAAATTTTTGGTTTGAAAGACTGGCCGATACGAAAGGGCCCAAAAGTATGAACGGGCTTAGGCGCCTGGCAAATGGTTAAGAGGGTTAGGTCTGAATTTGAAAGAGATCCAGTCAGAAGCAGGAGACATCGGAAGAATGGCGATAATGAGAGGGGAGCCGTTGGTGGCGAAGCTGGCCGCGGTGGCTAAGTACGCGGTTCTTCCGGCAGCCATGGTTGCTGCTCTCGTCTTTTCACCTCCTCAGAGTGAATCCTCTCACAAGTCCGATCAATCTCCCAAATAGGTTCTTATACTTGGAGTTTAAATTCAATTGCGATCATCTAAAGATATTGCTTCTTCATTTCGAACTTATTTATGGATGATTGTTTTCTCCTCTTACTCTTGTTTTAAAGGAAAATTAAAATTAGCTAAGCGAATTCAAGATACTTAAGCTTTATGTTTCATTTTACAACTGGGTTTTTGGTGCTGTACAGTACAGACGTATGGTTGCTTATATGTTTGCTTATTAGATGTCGAAACCCCTGTTAGCTTTTGGTGTTGTACTGTTTGATCTTATATAGTTAATTTCTATTTTACTTGTCAAAAAGCTCATGTTTAGAATTAAATCTTCAAGCCACTGAGTCTTGTTTTGTGTAATATATTTTATTGGGTACCTGCTTCATTTTGACACCTCTTTTATAGAGAACAAATACACAGATTAAGGGTATGCAACATCGATATTGAAAACTTTCTTTTCATTTATAGCATTCAATTTAGAAGTTAGGGCTGTCCGAGTTCTTCTAGTTATACCATATGCACTAACAATGGGTAGGAACATGAGTGCAAATGCTATCACCCAGTCACATGATAAAACATCAATGGTTTGTGCCCCTTTTTGTACCTATTGTTAATGCATGAAATATTATTAGTTTTTTTATGTCTCTACCTATATCTTGGAGTAACTAAGACTCGAGGCTATCAGATGTGTTGTACGAACACAAACTCTAATAAGTACTAGTCATTTCTTTATAGGCTGATAATTGCTGTTATTTCGTTACTTTGTATACCATGAATTGGAAAATCTGTTATTTGGTTTCTTGTGGATGGTTGTAAGTGGATGGTTTTCCCTATTGCTTTATATTTGCAAGAATTGCAAATTGCAATTAGATTTATGACTAACTCTTAGTTGTTTCATGTTACAGGAACAACTTCACGAAATGCTTTGAATTCTGTTGTTGAATGCATCTTCTCTTTTTGATATAATGGGGTTTGTGATAACCTTGATATTAAGTGCTATACCATGTAGTTATGTGGAGTTAATGTTTGCTTTTTCCATAAAAAAACTCTTGTGAATCTTTATTGTTTTTCTTTATTTTTGTAACAAGTTTTTTTTTTTTTTTTTTTGATAATAAAATGCTATCCTGCAAGTTAATGATTGCCCCATTTATTGCATTGTGAACTGTATAAAATTTGAGCTCTTTTGAATTATTTCTGTAATTGTGTTGTTGAATTTATCAGTGTCACAAACTCCCTCCCCCTTTCCAAAGGGTCAGATTCAATTCCAATTGCTCAAGTTCTGATTGAATCCCTAGTAAAATTGTGCACACATGCCTTTTTAATGGAGGTAGGCCTCAAGTTTTGGAAACATATTATAGGAACATGCAACTAGAATTTGAGCACACTTCTGTGAACTATTTTGGTTCTAAAAAGAGCAAATTTTGGCTCTCAATTACTTGGCTGTGCTAACTAAATTTTAATAGCCTGAGAGCTCAGGCTTGGAGACACAAAAATGAAAGCAAGTCCTAGGCAATAATAATTGTACAGAATAATGTTTTTGGTAGTGTTTGGCTATTTCCTTGACCTGAGAAATAGGTTTGAGCCTGTGGCCAAGCAGCTTTGAGAAAAGTACTTGACGTGGTGCCTGCGATTGGTTGTGGGTTGCCTGCATGCATGACTGGTTAGAATACTCAAAACTACGCAGAGTGGATTGATCTGTTCACACCGGGCTTGGAAAGAACGGGAATATAAAACTTTATCTTTTAGTTATGTTGGTTAGGGCTGAATTTGAACTGAATTGTACTCGAGTTTAGTTTAGTTAATAAAAAGCCGAGCTTGGGCTTGACGAACTTTGCAGATACGAGCTTGGGTTCAAAGCTTAACAAGTCAAACTTTTTAACAAGTTTTTTAATATAAGTTATTAACAAGCTTTTAAATATAAGTCATTAAAGTAACATCGTTTTGATATATATTAGTCAAAATAATGTTATTCTATTTGATCCAAATTGATGTTTTTGTGAGCTCAAGCTCATGGAGCTCATTTTAGGTTCATTCAAGCTAAGCTCGAGTTCAATCAAGTTTAAGCTCAAACAAGTTTGGTCCAAATCTGGTCCTTTCGATGATGTTCTAATCAATCTCTTTTGCATTATAAGCAGAAACATACTTTCACCATAATATAATTTACTAGAGTAACACATATTTCGTTGGTAATATTGACTTTTTTTGAGATATCGGTAGATTCATTTTTTTCAAAAAATTTTTTTGGTGAATTTTTTTGTTTCTTTGACAAATTTTTACAAACAACTTAACTGAGATGTCAATAGATTCATTTTTCCCAATGATTTTTTTTATTGGTGACTATTTATCTTTTCTAACAGAATTTTTACTCTTTTTCATTTTCTTGACCTTTTTTTTTTTTTTACTCCTAAGGTAGCTCAAATTTACTTTTGTTCAGGTTTGGTTCGAATCTATCTTTTTATAGGTGGGAAAGGGATGGTGTTAGCAGGCCTAACATGGATATACAAATTGTTTATGTGATATGATTGATGAGCAACACATATTTCGCTAGTAATATATGACTTTTTGAGATGTTGACAGATTCATTTTTTTTTATGATTTTTTTTTTTTTTTTGACAAATTTTTACAAACAACTCAATTGAGATGTAAGTGGATTCATCTTTTCCAAAAACTTTTTTAGTTGGTGTCTTTTCTTCTTCTTTGACAGAATTTTTACTTCTTCATTTTGTTAACCCTTTTTTTTCTATTCCTAAGGTAGCTTGAATTTACTAGGTTTGGTTCAAATCTATCCCTTCCTAGGCGAGGAAGAGATGGTGTTAACACTGACATGAATATACAAAATGTATATATGACATAATTGATGAGATAACCTTGGCACCACATGAATAGATACAGAATATAAGAAAAAAATTGCCCTATCAACAATGTTTAAACAAGCTTAGTTTGAATTCAACCCTACTAGTAATGCTCAAATTAGTCTTATCTCTACGAAAAGCAAAAACAAACTTTCACAACAACATAATGATTTACGAGAGTAGTACATATTTTGCTAGTAATATATGACTTTTTTTTTTTTTTTTTTAAGATGTGGGTAGATTTGTTTTTATCAAAAAAAAAATTGCTCCAAGGTGAAATTTGAGGGGCAAAGATGGTGATTCGAACAAGAGGGCATGAGTTTGAAACTCGTTGGATCTATGAGCTAAATAGGTGAAATCTTAAACCGGTTTTGCTTTTGATGTACCCAACAAGTTTTGAACCTATACCCTCTTGTTTGGATACCCCACTTTTACCACTCAAACTACCTTTTGGAAGCAATCTTTGTAGAAGTTGTCTAATAAAAGTACATGGAATGGATATTACTCTATTCTATAGAGATTATAGGTATTATACTATTTATAGATACATATGATCTTATTAAATGAGAGTTGTTTAGGCATCCAATGTCCAAGATTCTCTAGGGTGTCTGATGGGAGTATCTAACATCAATTGAAAGCCAGTCTCGTAGAAATCAACTGAAGTAGACGTCTCGGTGGCACTGCTCCCTGCAATAATATTTGCAGATTTTGTTCTCAGTGGCATCAGGTAGTTGGAAATGGGAAAGTTGGCCTCTTGACTTGCACTGTCTAGGAGGAATAGCAGTTTGTATTGCCTTGGATGTGAAATCTTGATGTGAGAGAAGGCACTTGAAGAGCATGAATTCTGATGTGGTTTGGAAGCCATTTTTTGGGAGTTGATCATGTAAATGTGACTGAGAGACAACTGGGTTTATTATTAAGCTCTTCAGGTCACTGCGGTGCTGCAAGCTTCCCTGTCTTTTCCTGTGGCTTTCCTGTATCCAGCTCCCGTGCCTCTGTCTGTACTTAATCCAGTTGGGTACTTCCTGTTGCTTAAGTTGAAGAAGTACCACTCTTTCTCTTTCTCCCCCGTCTTTTGCAACATCTGCATATATATTCATACATATAATAAGATCTGAACCCAGGAAGGTTAAGGGAAAACTACGAACCCAATAGAAAAGAGCTGTGTAGAGAGGGTGCGGACAGAGGAAGCTGCAGGTGGAGGGAAAATAAGAAAGAAAGTTGCAGCCTCTCTGATTCAGATGAGTCAGGTCTTTTCAGATGGTAACACGAGGGTAGCCTCTCTGATTCCTGAACATTGAGATCATCATCTCCACCTACCAAATTATTTTTCTGTACTAAGCTTTTGAACGGTGAAATTTTGTATATTTCCATAAAAAACATTCACCATTAAAAAGCTCTGCACAGAAAAAGAATTTGGTAAGTGGAGATGGTGAATATTTTCGTTGTGCAGCACGATTTCCATATCTTCGAACAATTTATATTGAATTTACCCTTGTATGAGACTTTCCAAGTAAACACTTAAAATACCGATGCGATTAAGAAAATTTCGCATTAAACCACTTTTCAGTGTCAAATAGAAGAAGAATTTCACGCCGCAATTTTTTAGAAAAAAAGGCAAGAAAAGTAGGAGATAGTGATTTTGTGAAGGCTCGTTCAGGCTTTGGCTTAGTGAGGTAAAATGCGAGAGAGCAATTTAGTTCAAATTGGTATGTGATTTAATTCGAATTGAATTTAAATTGAAATTTCAATCCAATGATATGGTTCCTGTTATCAACAGTCCGACAATACTATTTATTCTATTTGCAACATTATTCAATTTTCCCTTGACCAGCCACAAATATCAAGCAGACTACTTGGTCTAATTTCTAATCAAAAAGCAAATATCAAGCAGAAAATTTTGATTATCTAATTTCTAATCAGACTACTTAGTCTTTAATTTTCTACCATGGTTACACATACAGCTGGATTCAATCTTAACCGAGTTCGAACAAGACTCACCTTGGAATCGATTCAAGATTTACGAGTTAAGACTCAAATCTGACTTTGGACCTGAACTTATATGAACATAACACAAAGGATACAACCTTCATGAGATAATATTCCAGCTTTCCCTTCATGTATTTGCTCAAACAGTCAAAAGGAAATACTAGTTTCATTCAACAGCAAGACATGCATTTGTTAGCTCCTAATTGAACAGCCGAAATTTCAGACTTCATAATCACCTTAAACCAACCATTTATACCATGTTCAATATTATGTTGTAAAGGGACTCAATATTTTCTCAGATTTCCTAACAAATGTAAGCATCTGGGTACTTTGACATGCATTCTGTTTCCTAAGACATACCTGCAATGGATGGTACTGGACAAATAGAATTCCTTAGGGATGAGGATGCCGACCATCTGCTGGAGTAGTATGCCCTTCGTATTTCATAACTACTACCTCCAAGATACCATCAGGACGAAAATTGGGAGAGAACAGTCGGGGGTCAACAGGTCCTGGCAGATTAAAGGAAATAGTGAAAGGTCCAGGCGGGCACAGTTGCTGGACTCTCATCTGGTATGCACTTGAATCTTTCAGCATGGTTCCATCTGTCATAACTCCTTGGATCTGAACCTTCCCATCTCTGTGGATCTCACATTTCACCTTACCTGTTAGGGCAAGCATGATCTACTTGGTCATTTCAGACATTTTTTATTATTCAACATGGAAATGAGTTGCATGCCTTACATTAATCCCAGTAGCATTTCAATGGCAATTACAACACATTCAGGTTTCATATACTTTGCAGGAAACTTAACCGAAAAAACAAATTACGCTTGTGATGCACCCGTTTCACATACCTCATGCATTAATGAAATATATAGATGAAGACTTGACCCTTACTTTGATCCCTTCGGATTCCAGGAAGTACAACTCGGAAAAGGTAGGCACCTTCGCTCACACCGATGTCCACAAGACCAACAGGTGGTCCAACACTACCTTCTTTAGCAGTTCCAGTTAAAACAACTGATGGCTTCAATTGTTGATCGTCAACATTATTTTCCCTCGACATGCTTAGAAATGTTCCTTCCCCACCTATTAGATGAAAAAAGCAGATCGTAGAGATTACCGGAGCATAAAAACCTTATCTCAACTGCTACTCAACCACAAGTTGTCGCTTTCTTAAAACTTTTATGTGCTCTAGAAGGAGGAAACCGTTGTGCAGTGGTTGTATGTACATCATGCCAATCAGGACAATCTCAGTCAGAGCGTGACAAACATGTACCCCATATTGGCTGTATGCATATACATCCCTTGCACCAAAGATTCTCTTACATTGTAAAGCAGAAGATTCCAGACTTAAATTGCCAACTAGAGTTATTTAGAGAGAAGAAAAAAAGAAGAAAAGAGATAAGGTAAACAAGACTTCGCTTTTCTGTCACCCTGTCACCCTGTCACCCTGTCACTCTTAGAGCTGGTTAACCAACAAACCCTTGATGCGCAAAGATGCTCATGCAAGAAAAAAATGTATAACTTATGAAAGGATGTAAATTGATGTGCAAAATCACTTCTGCAAGTGGAAACAAGATAAAAGGAAAAACAGATGCAACCACAACAAATTCCATTTCAATCCCAGAACAACAACTCATTTCAAACAAAAAAGAGAGGCTATTCCCGAATCACCAAATTAACCTAGCATATCTCTTTTGACAATCCTTCTTTTCATTGCCAAAGTTAAATAAATCTTAATGAAAGTCCGATCTAAAAGATGCAGTAAAGGATTCAACTTTCATGTTGACGAGGTTAACAAACTCATTAAATAAGGGAACATATGAGCTCCATAATTAACCAAATCTACATATATAAAGTGCTCAAGTTTCAACAGATAGTAGGAGATCAACACAAATAACACAAAAAAGAGCAAAAAATAATTTATCATACAGATTGTATTCCAAATATGCCTTACATGACAAATTCCTAGTTTACTACCGAAAAGGGTACTTAAAATCTACTAATAAGCTAAGCATTCTCAGAACAATGTGGGAAAACCTTAACCTTCCTATTTAAGAGGTTACACACACACACACACACAAAAGCTCAGTTTGCTGCCAAGTCATCAGAATTTGCATTTGAATTTGAACAATTCCATAGAGATAAAACAGAAAGATAAATAAATCTGCATATTATAAGAATCATGGGAACAAGGATGATAATTAGCACGAAATGACCACCTAGTATCACTTAATAATTTTACATGACCTCCCTAGATTTCATTATTTCTTTTGAACTTCCTATATTTTACTCTTATTCAAAATGTGACCCCCTAAGTCTTATGCATGGCTCCACCACTCATGAGAAAGGTTACTCATTTCGATATGCGAAAAAAAAAAACATTACATACACATGAATCCATCAATGAATAATGTTCGAGACACCATAAAAATTGCCCCTCTATAAAAACTAAGACCGTAAAAGCACCATCGCCTTGACAGCTAAAAGGATTAGATATGCAGTTATGAAGGTTTGAAATGAGAGAGGCATGCAACTCAAAATAAGACTGAGAAGCGGAAAATTATGCGAATTTTAACTTTGCAAGAATTATTACCAGCAGCGGGATTCCGGCAGCTGATAGATGGCCGTTAATTTGAGGACGCTCCGCCGTCTATGGCGGCAACGTTTTCTCAGACTCTGGACTGGTATACTCTGCATTTGAATTTTAAGTACGGATTAAACGTAGGCACACTGCCCACAGTTTCATTCCTGGTAGTCTTCCAACCAGAAGATGCCACGTATTTTAATTTAAATGACAAACCCACCCCTTATATTGCGAATAATTACAATATCGTAATATTATATAGGTTTTATAATTTGAACCTGCTCATGTTCCGCTTAGGCAAATAGGATGCGAACTAAAAGCAGATCAATCCAAACATAAATACGGGTTTTAAATTTTTTATGAATAAATATAAATTTAAATACAAATACTTTATACCAATGGTTTGTATATACATGTTTGGTTTGTATTTTAAAAAACGATATTATTTTGTAATTAATATATTAAAAATATTTTATTTTTACAAAAAAAACAAGTTCGTTTTTAATAAAAATAAATATGTTCACGTTTTCATTATACAATAACAATTACGAATCAAACTCAATATAAATTATATCATTTTATACAAACACGAATCTGAATATCTCTCGTTTAAGTTGGGCAAACATGTATAGAACAAAAACATATGCTCTAAACGAACAAACGAATATGAATATGTGTATATTTATATTTGATTCAGATCAAATTTAACATTAAGTTTTATTGTTTTTAATTAGTAAATATTAAATAAAAATATAAGAACATAAAATTAGAGCTAGCAAATGGCATAAATTGATCATATTTAGTATTACAAGTTGGAAAACTATTAAAAGAGAAAAGGAAGAAGAATCCTCCAAAATTAACAAGCATTACAAAAGAAAAAACCAAAAAGAAATTGTTCAAATCTATAAGTATCATCATGAAATAAGAAGAAAAATCGTCATCCATGTGAGTTCCCGGTGTGGTGACATTGGCAAGAGAAGAAAATTCAAATCAAATTAAATTTTAATTAAATTAAATTCGAATCAAATATTAATTTGAGTCTGATCTATCCCTATTTGAAACAACTGGATCCATCAGAACATCTTGAGCCCAATTTGTGGCTGTGCCGGAGGCCCAAAAATAACTCAGAACTGCCGCCACTCAAGCTCATTGCTTTTGTGCTTCAACAAAACGTGATGGAGAACCGAAATAAAAAAGACGATCTGATCAAACCGATAAAACAATTCAAAAGTACAAGGCAAGGTCTGACTCTGACCAAGATCAGAAAATGTATTGTGATTATCGAGAAATGTAGTGTGAAAATTCGAGAGAGAAGATCCATATTCCGATGCAGTTTCTTCATTATTCTTCACATTGATCCCGAGCATCCTGGGATAGAATCTTCCTGGGCCCTGTTATTCCTTCTATTTTCTAACTTTTGTCGGAGACTTGTTTAGTTTATGCTGCAGCTTCAGGGCCGATCAGATTCTATATTTCCCACTTCAAAAATGTCTTCCCTGCTGCAAATCTCTGAACATCGGTCAGCACTTTTAAATGGTTCTTGTCAAAAAATCAGCAGTGAGCACATGCCATAACCATAAGCGAGTTAAACCTAGTCAAATTCATCGAGTTTGACTTCAGATATGGATTATATCAATGTCAAATCATTGATTTCTTTCTTCTTTTCCAATAATTTATCTTACTCTTAAGTTATTCTTCTTATTTTTCAATATTATATTCATCAGAGATCGAATTAATTGTCTTGAATATGAGCCGAACTAACAGTGAGTATTTGAGTCGAAGCAATTTTAGCCTGTCGAACTACAATTCCGCTCATTAGCTTTGTTGAGTTTACTCTGCCGGCGATTTTTTTTCTTCTCTCACCATTAAAGATAAAGGTTCGAACATGCTGACGAAAATGCTTAACTTGCAGAGTAGTTTATCTGTAATTGAATCTGTGCAAGTTTTATTCTTCTTTTCTTTTCTTTTGTCTGTAAATACCTCAAAAGACAATCCAATCCTAACTGTAACAACTGGATCCAAAGATCCCAAAAAGAAAAGCTAGGTTGGACCTGTCAGTCAAACTCAATCATTTCCAAATGCTTCTGACTCACATTGCTTTCAGCAGACGGGATCACTTGCTTCATTCTCGAAGCTTGAGCTCAATAATCAAACCGTTTTCTTGTTACCTGGTTTTTCATATTCTTGTGTTTTGTCTGTCTCTGGAAAAAAAAAAAAAAAGCAAAGCTGATAAATTTCACAACCCAGCTGACCACCCATGACCCACTTTAGTTTCTACCGTCTTTTTCCATGTCCCTCTTCTGTAGTATCACATATAAATAAGCCCGACATTCCCCACCTCTTATATATCATTGTCCTTGCTTCACTTTATACCTCAGATCATCAACTCATCATTTGCAGTTCAGACTGCTTCATATGGAGGTGAGTTGTTTTTCGTTTCCTTCTATTTAATTTCATTCATAAGTCTCAATTGACGAGCTGATGGTTAATCTTTTGATGTTGCAGACAGTTGAGTTGAAGGTGGAGATGGTTGGCATGCATGAGAAGAGGCTCAGAAAATGCCTGTCAAGACTGAAAGGTGAGTGTTCAGGTGCATTGTATGATTTCATGTGTCTGTTTTGGGTCATGTTTAGGAGTCTGTTAGTTCCAACGAGCTCAAACCCGGTATTATGACTTCGATCCAAATTCGAATTGGTCACAAACTCGGCACGGTTAGTTTTGATTCACCCCTAGGGATGTTAATTGATTTTGGTTTCAATGTTTACAGGAATAGAGAAAGTCGAAGTGGATGGCAACAGCCAGAAGGTTGTGGTTACAGGATATGCCCACAGAAACAAAATATTAAAAGCCATTAGAAGAGGAGGTCTGAAAGCTAATTTCTGGTCTGCACAGGATGAGCTTCTCAATGCTTATGCAAGTGCCACTGCAACTGCAAGCTATGGAAACTTCAGATTCAATAACTCCGGCTTCTTCTAGCTCTAGCTGTAGCTCTGGTTCCAGGAATAGGACTTTTTTTCTTTTATATGTTATTTTTAGTCTTGATCTTTCTCTTTTGAGTCCCCTAATTATGTGGGCTGCTTTTGATTATACCCCAAAGGTTTGTGGTTCCCGTTTTGAAATATTGTTAGCTTCTTAGCTTTTTCACACGTAATGTTCAATTCATGCAATTCATGATTACCATTTTTGCTTATTTCCAAAATTCTCTGCACAAACATCCAAATTTTAACTTTCCTAATTAATGTCAAAGCAAGAGCTGGATTGGATTCAATCCAGTTTATAGCTTAAATAAGATATAATTTAAAATTAATTCGCATCTAAACAAGTTAGTTTGAAATTAATGAATTAAGATTTTAATTTAATTTAAAAATAATTTAACTTTAAATTTGATCAAAACAGACCTAAATTTGGCTTGTTTTATAAAAAAAAAAAAAAAAAATCTAATCCTTTAATTCAAATTTTAGTTTGATTAATTCAAATTTAAATAATTCATATGGATGGCCACAATATTTTAACGAACATAGGGCTGTCTTTATTCCGGCTAGCCCAGTCTGATCTCCTAGTCTCAGCCAATGGTCCCTGGACCCAGCTATTCAGAAGACAGAGTCAGGTTCTTTTTTAAGTGAAAAAACGTTGGCAACATTCTCTAATTAGTTGATAGTTATTTGTAACTTACCATACATTATATGTACTAATGTACATACTATAAAATATTATACAGATAAAAAATAATATGTATTTTATAATATATCAAAAATTAATATAATACTATAAATGTATCATGTAATATTGATATAAATCAATACATTTCTTTAGAAAAATAATGATGTAATTAAGATATATGCAAAAAATTTTAGAATTTTACATGTTAATAATATTTTTAAAAACAATAACATCTAAATTAAAATTTTACTATTATTATTATTATTAAAACTAAACTAATTATACAACACAATATACAAAACACAATATGAAAAATAAAATTCTCAATACATAACAAAATACATAATTTGACTATTACGTTAACCTTCAAACCTCTTCCAAAAATACCTTGCTCGACCCATTCAAATCTCCTAGAAAATCTCCCTACTATACATCTATTCAATGACTATTGAGTCATCCCAATTTCTCTCCTTGTCTATCAGCATTCAAGAATTTCCTCTTGACCTCCAAAAGGCACCACCTAAACATCTTGAACTATACTACCATAACTCTAACAAGATTTTTGGGCAAATTATTTGATATGGGACTTTTAAGTTTCTTGGCGAAACATCGACATCAAACTAAATTGAAATTCAACTTAGCTCATTCGAGCCATTGAATTGAACCTGAATTGGTTTAACTCAAACCCATCCCTGATTCCAGCCCTTAAAAGAACCATAAATTTCTTGCTTTACTGGTCAGCGGTAAAAGGTTTTAAACTAGCTTCATCATGTTTCATTGAATATTAAATGAAAAAGCTTGAAACACAACAGCAACCAAGCAATTCAATGGAGATAAGAAAAAAGAGCGGGGAATTTTATTTGGGTACACAAAATGCAAGACAAACAGCAACAATGAACCAACACAAAGTCGTACTGTTCTAAAACATCCTAAAAAACCTCTCTATTTTGTAGACAACAGCCACCTAAAAAGCCAAGGCCCACCTCTAAAAGCTACCTAACTCCCACTTTCCAGTTTCAACCATCATCAAATTCAGACCCAGCAGGCATTTGACAGTCTTATTCTACTGAACTTACACATTGCTTCACTTGCAAATGGGTCTCTCTAATGCCTACACTAAATAGTAATACAACACGAGCCCATGCCTACTACTACACAAACTAGCCTTCCAGTTACAAAGGTCTTTTACTTCCATGGTATGCTTGTGGACATACCTTGTGGATGATTGTTATTGCAGGCCCCTGTACTCTGATTAAGAGGGCTCCCAGGTCCACCAGACGATTCACTTAGAGTCCCTCGTGAGGGTGGGCTGCTAGCTCCTGCAGACCCACCACCGGCGATAGTATTCGAAGGGGCAGATAAAGGATCCATACGGTTATATGATCTTGATTCCTTGCGACCTTCAGCAATGAAACTCCCCACAATCACCTGTCATGGGTAAAAGCTTATAAATCATTTCAGAAATTTTATGGCAACACTGAACTACAAGGGGAAAGAACCACAACATGTGACAGCAATATACACTTCAGTAAAACTTGTCATTGTTAATGAAACATAATAAAAAGCCATATTGTGAGATCAGCAACCTCAAAATGACTAGGAATGACGTACATGAGAAAAATAGCTAAAATATGCTGTAATATCATTATCCATTATCACAATATGAGAATGAAGAAAGTTAATTTTGGTCAAATCTCTTAATTTTCTTACCTAAAAAATATTCAAGCACTTTGTCTCCATTGTTATTCATGTTATCAATTTCTTTTTCCCAGCATAAAAAAAATTGCAAGACTATAGAAGATTTTAAAGAATGCAAAACTACCAAAGGCGGACTTCCTTGGAAACTGAAAACAAAAAGGATGAAGATAACAGTAAAAAGCAAAGAGACCTGAACAGGGGATGCAGCAGTTAGCAGACCAGCCACTCCACCGCCTAAAACTCGGCCATCTGGGCCAGATAATGAGACACTAAGTCCTCCAGTTCTACTCCGCTGACCACCATTCTCAGATAGCAAAAATGAACCAGAAAGTGAAAGAATCTCAAATCTCCCCTAATATAACAAAAGTAACAAATAAGATAAACAGAAAAAGAGATAAACAAAAGATGATTGGTTAAATTTAATACATATATTATCATGAGCAACCGCAGCATGAATGTGTTAACCCAACTTCGTGACATTCATTTGATATATACAATCAGTCACACATCAGGCCAGGAAAGCTTACTCCAATGATACTAATTCTGACATGTGAATTCAGCAGGCATAACAAGTTGCTTCTGAAACCTGAACTTGAATAGATGTACAGGAATGATTTCCAAATTTTAACCAGTTTTTGGCACCACAAGTTATAATACAACAAATGGTTGAAAAGTAATACTTTTCTTTGACAAGGTTTTACAACTATAATTAAAGAAGTACCCAGACACAATCATCCTTCCCAACCAAAAATAATGAATAGCTATTAAATCAAATTTAAAAAAAATAATCCAGCAAATTATAGAGCTAGAGAAAGCATTGTGCCAATTTCAAGTTCTTCAGTATTTCACAGGTCCACTTGTTTACAATAAAGGCATTATAAATTGCTGCAATTATATAGGTCCAAATGCCCTGACCTTGAGTTACAATGGCATCATAAATAAGGCAACACTAACCTCATAAGTTACAGTTCCACCAGATGTTGCTGGTTGACGGAGAGTCACATTTGATATGGCTCCATTTGCTGAGAGGATACAGATAGCTCTAGGACCATGCTGAGAAAATGACATTATTTTCGATGACACATCCTGCATATCCAGATACACATGGCATTAATTTTTTTCCCTAAAGTTAACTAAAATGTATTTAATGTTTTTGCACATGCATGTCCCCTTGTGACATTGAACATGTATACATGTAAAAATCCAATTAATAAATAAAGTTCCAAATCAAGAATCATAATATCATGTCATCAACATTAGAAATAATACCAAGTATGATCTGCCAACTAGTCAGTTGCATCCACAAATGTCAACAAACCAAAAAAATCACAGATCAATCACTCCAATTTTGCACTAACCTATAACAGGACACTCATCACTGGTCCTGATTATCACATGAATATTTTAACGGTGATGAGCTCAAACTACTGTAGTCATATGGCAAATGGTCAAAACCAAATACTACAAGGTGGTCTCTATAGTTTCAAGCCACAAAGGTATTCCTCGAAGGCACCAGGGATGTTCTAGAATTTACATGATAAACATATAAATTGAACTCTAAAGTTTTTCCGCCAAAAATGTTTAGGTGAACCTATTATAGGATGTTCATTTTTAATCAAGTTGAGATAAAATTATTGAAATTTTACTAGAATTTTGCACTTTTCTTCACCAGAAATCAAGACTATAGTCATCAAGGGCACATGCCACAATATGCCAAAGTAAAATAGAATATGCTGCAAGCACTCAAATCAGATTCAAACACAATATGGGGCTCATACCCAGAAGTTAGATTCTTTGAAAGCAACAATAAGATGCACACCATAATGAAAAGAAAAATTTACACCTAAAACTATTTCTGTAATCCCTTTTCACTTAAAACATATTTCTATTCGAAGGAGCACTAATTTGGAACAAGGACATGCTAAATAAAAATAATGTAAAGGAACAGCTTCCTAGGAACTTTGCTGTAAGTTAAGGTTAGGACGAGTGGTAGGATTTAGAAATTTAAGACTTCTGATGTAAATGAAACAGTAATAAGATTTAGTAGTTCCACCGAATACAGCTGTTGTTTTACCTCCCAGCCAGTTTAAGATTCTTCTTTTAATTTGATCACCAAACAGTTACAAAACTTCCATCAAATGAAAAATTGAACATCCCCTTGCCAAGATGATAATTCAAAAGAAAATAAATTAGCCACTTGAATTAGGGCTACCAAAGCCCTCTCCCACTATTTTCCCCTTTCCAATATTGAAGAATAAATGGAGAAATAAATTTGGAAACTTCATCAAGCACTTCCACATAATCAGATTATCTTGAAACCATAACTCTAGTTTACACAAATAAAATGCATTTTATGACACTCAACTAGGGAAATTATTGATTGTTGAAGTATGAAATTTATTGAGCAGAAACACTTATGTATGAGCTTGTAAACCATGTTACAGAAGAAGGATGAAAACATATAGAAGTTTCAAGTGGGAACTGCATTGTGAAAAAAAAAAAAGAATCAGATTTGTAAAATTTACAGTTTCTTTCTAGTTGCATTCACTATCTTGGTATGGATTAAAACGACTGAACAGGCTAAAAATTCCTGACACTGCCATATAACATGTTTGCATATAATTTAGTCAAATAATAAAGGATAAAATGATACTGATAGTCAAAAAATATATGTGAAACTTTAATAGATCTACCTAAAGAATATATTCTTTTACACTGTTACCACAACACTCAAGTCAAACTTAAATGGCATAATTTGAAAAAAGCATGTCAACATTAAGGTCAGCACTAATAACATGGCTCGAGAGATTATTTTGAATAAATAAATACATATCTATGTGAATGTTAAAGAAATTAACACGTGCAACTAAGTGCATAGTATTTTAATTCAAAAGAACAATCTGTTGGAGCAGAGACTACAGTGGCATTTAATATAAGCAAAATTTTCTACAAGATTCAAGAAATGCATAAATGAGAAAGAAAAAAAACAGAAATTAACATATATAAATGAAATTATTTTGAATATATAGTTTCTACAAGATTATTTTGAATAAATAAATACATATATATGTGAATGTTAAAGAGATTAACACCTGCAACTCAGCATAGTATAATAATCCATAAGAACAATCCTTCAGAGAAGAGACTATAGATGCATTTAATAGAAACAAAATTTTCTACAAGATTCAAGAAATGCATATATGAGAAAGAAAACAAATATAAATGGCAAATAGAAACCTCTCCAGCATTCACGGTGATAACATGAGGTGTGAATCCAACCCCAGCTGACCCTGAAAAAGAAAACTTAGTAAGAAAATCATAGTTAAATAAATCAAAATGCCACTTTATATTTATTAATTTTTCTTACTAAATTTTCTTAAAAGATAGTGCAAGGAAATTTTTTTCCATCAAACAAAATTTCAGAGAAAACGTTCTTCCCATCAAATAAAAATTCAGAGAATTAGAAGGCACTCATTGAGACTATCAAAGTAACTTTTCATTTCTTTTTATAACATTTAAGAAAAAAAAATGTAAATATATAATTTAAGAGCTAACTTTCATTAAATCAATGTGAAAAGCATGCATGAAAAACAAAACAATATGGATACAAGAAGACCGAAGAGAACTCTACAAGGACAACAATAATCAAGGGCATAAATGTACTTTCATCAAACAGAAGAATCTGAGGTCAGATCCATATCTCAAGCAAAACAATAGCTTTCCTTTTCTTTTCCACATCTTTCAACAGAGCAACAATTTATTATATCAGCGATTACATTTCATTTCATTGCCTGCAGAAGCCCCATCTAATAACAACTCTCAAGACCATAAATTATAAATAAAATTAAAAACTAAAGAAAATAACACCATAGACAATCAAGACCAGGAAAAAGAAGAAAAAAACTAGTCAAACTCAACAAGCAGTTAAGCAGACAAACATCATCTAAAACATTCCAATCCCATCACGTGACATAAACTCAACTTCACTAATTTTAAAACATATATATATATATATATATACACACGCACACACACACCAAGAGTTTCAAGCTGATGTTTCTTGCTAGAACCAGGAGGTCTGCCTCTA
Source organism: Anacardium occidentale (assembly GCA_026122585.1). Taxonomy (NCBI): domain Eukaryota; kingdom Viridiplantae; phylum Streptophyta; class Magnoliopsida; order Sapindales; family Anacardiaceae; genus Anacardium; species Anacardium occidentale. Next base: position 377,524 of record JAJEJH010000224.1, read on the forward strand.
GCTTTCTTCAAAGAACTCGGTGAAGCGGATCCTCCTTGAGGAGAAGAGAAGCCTCCGCCACCCGATTGATTAGCGGATGCAGATGTGAGTGAGGGTACGAACGCCAATGACATTGTGCTATCTGGCCCATACTTTCTCGGCCTCCCTCTCTTCCGCTTCCTGGGATCACTCCCTCCTCCTATGTTCATATTCACTCCTACTGGAGATGACGTCACCCCACCACCATCCGCCGGGTAGGTAGGAGACGGCGGAGTCACTGGTTTGTACATAGCTGTCCCGTCAGAACTAAACGCCAAACGCATGTTCTGCATCACCGGCTGTGACTGTACCACACTCTTCTGAAGACTCGAGTTGAACACTTCTCGACTAGTCATCAAATTGGCTCCTGACTCAGATCCTGACATTCTCCTCTCTCTTCCTTGTATAAGAAAATTAAATAAGACCATTAAAAAGAAATCCACTACTCAAAATCAAGCTAACTTTTAAACTAGACTGAGTGGACCAGTTTCATAATTTATTCAACATTCAGAGAACTTCGAAAAATTAAGACTAGAAATTTGAACTAGAGTGAGGTTATTTACACTAAATCCTTACCCAGAAAAAGCTATCTTGACCCGAAATATCGGACTGAAATCTAGAGAGAATCTAGTAAACTGCACAGATAAAACCCTAAATTACTACAAATCCACCATAATTTTTCAAAAAAAATGTAACAAATAATTACGAAAGTTTGAACTTTTACTGTTTAAAAAATGTGAAAAATACAGGAAAAATCAGGGAAAAAAACTCACTAAAAAAAATGAAAAAAATACGAGAAGCAAAGCAGAGTCTGAGTGAAGAAATTTCAGAGATTGGAAATGAAAAAACAAAAAAAGACACAGGAAATGCCCAAAACAGAAATGGTGAATATTTATTATATATTTTATTTCAGATATTTTTGTATATAATTAATTTTAAATATAATTTTTATTTTTCATAAAAAGGTAAAAGTAGGGCTAATTTAGTAATTTCGTTTCTTACAAAAAGGATAATAATTATTTGTTTCCATTTGCTCCATCGCCTTCGTTACTCGGCCTCTTTCTTTTATTTTTCGAATGTTCTTTCACTTTCTCGATTACAAATATTCTGCTACTCGCTTCAATTACCACATGATCATATCGTCCCCGTAGTTTCAGAAGGAGGAAATTAACCGTTTCGCCCAAGGTTTGGAGACGATCTGTTCCCACCCCATGCTTTCATAAAGTGCCAAATCTTATCCCAAACTTAACTCCGGATGGGGGTGGCTCCAAATGGAGTTAGCTTAAGCTTGATTATTAGCCCAGTTTGATCGAGCTTAAAACAAGTTTAGTTCAAATAACTTTGAGCTTAAATTAATTTTAAAAAAATTTTAACAAATCAAATTTAAGCTGATTTAATCTCAAACTTAACTAGAATTGAATTCATATATGACTCTATTATCAAGAAATAGTATCAAAAATATAGTTGATCATATTGTCTGTTTCACTATTATAAATTACCATATTACCTAGTTCTAGTCATAATACTCTAACCAAATCCGACAATCAAAATCACATTAAGAAAGTGCGAACTTATCGAAATGCATCTAGAAATAGTGTGAGTTATCATATGAAGTCGCATATCTTTCGATGTAATTTTGCTAAAATTGAAACAAGTGATAGATTGCTTAAACTATCAATGTTCATCTAAAATTTAATTCGGTTAACAAAAAGGGGTACTGGCACTCTGTTAAAAAAATCAATGATTATATTACTTTTAATAAATTTACTTTTTAAAAAAATTTCATATTACCTTTGACCATAATCATCAACAAATTTATCAAAAATGCATTTCAAAAGTGCGATCTTGGGATATTATACTCGGAAAAAAGCGTGGGTCGATAGTCAAAAATACTAGATCACACCAAACAAGTGCAGTCGGGCTAAAATGCACTTGCTTAGCAGAAATCCAATCCAAATTACATTTTTATCAGTGAGATTTCGCTTTAATCATACTTACAGATGCGTAATCTTATAAAATCTTTAAATACGTGGTATGATTCTGATTAAATTATACTTTTTTCGAAAAGATCTGGTGTGACGAGATTAATTATAATTTTTTTCCATTTTGGGAAAAATGATATTTATATGTCCAATTACTCTTATTTTTAATAATAGAGTTGAATTTTGAGTAAATATTGATGGTACAAGAACTTAATGGAAATTTTATAGTTTTTTAAAAGGTTTAACGACTTATTCCCATCTGAAGTTTTTTTAAATGACAAAATCTCATCCACTATTTTTTAAAAAATCAAATACTTTAACGGTCAATCATTAAATTTAATTAATTAAAAAAGTATTTTTGTCTTTTTGAATAAAAATAATTTAAAAAATAAAATTAATTTTATAAAAATAATTAAAATATAAAATAATATTAATATAATAATAAAAAATTTAAAAAGTAGCAATTGCCTTTGACAATGGATGATTATTTGATTTTTTAGAAGTTCAAAAAAAAATGATCAAAGATAAGTATTTGACTTTTTAAAAGTTTTTGGGTGAGATCGTTCTTACACCACAATTTGTGGTGGCAAATAGTGATGATGCCGAACTTATGCTCAATTTTTAAAAAATTAATTTAAAATTAATAAACAAAAATAAATTTAACTTGAAGTTATTTGTTACATTTAACTTGAATTTAAAAGAAAAATAAATTTACTTTATTTAAAAAAAATTAACTTGAAGTTATTTGTTAAATTTAACTTGAATTAATTTAAATTTATTTTAGTTTACAAAATTCAAATTTAAATAAAATTTAATTCAGACTGAATCTGTAAACAAAAGTAGGCGATCAGATGCTATATTTTTTTTTTTTTATCAAAATTATTATCAATTCAATTTTGCATAATCTTACAGTGGGTGCACAGCTCTCAAAAATTAAAAATATTTATTTTCCTTGCTGAAATTTGTTGCACCAGAAATATTATTTATTTCATAAAAATAATAATAATAATTAGCCAACTGGGGAAACTGAAAAACCGAATATGTGTCCAAACCCAGTTCAGAGCTCAATCTGAAAGCCATGGCGTCTATTTCGTCAGGGTACTCGATGTCTCTGCGTCCTGGTGACGGCTTTTTCTCATCTTTCAAAGGTCTGAAACCTCTCAACTCTCAACCCTTTTAGCCATTTTTGCTGTATTGATCGTTTTCTTCATCCAATCTCTTTCAGGAATCAGCAAGTACAGAAAGCAAAAGGCTTTCTGCTGCAAGAAGAGCTACGGCAAAAAACAAGAACAGCAAGAAGAAGAAACACCAGTGTAATTTACAATTGAGTTTTGCGATTTTTCCTTTTAATGTTGAATCTGGACTTTTAATAGTGACGGTAATAGATTTTGGGCGCTGGAGCTAGAGCAAACTCAAGCTAAAAGACGGGAAGTTTTGTTGCAGTTGGCCTTCACAGCATTCTCTTTCCCAGCCATTATTCCAATGGCGTTGGCAGAGAATGGTAGACTGGTTGTTTTGGTGATTAAGAATTACTTGGTGATTGAATTTTGACGTTTTGATTGTTTGTTCTACATGTTTTCTTTATTGTAGATGGGGATTTCCGTAGTTATACTGATGATGCCAACAAATTCAAGATATTGATTCCTCAAGGTAATTCCCTAGGCAAATTTAGAGTCTGTTCCCGTGGGTAAGACAAAGTAAACAATGTTGCCCCCGGGATAAACAGGTTGATTAGAGAGACGAACAAGTTGAGCACGAATTGAATTACGAAGCTGAAACTTTAAATTGAGTTTCGCTTCTTCCAGCCGAATGTAGATTTGAGCTCATGTCAGCTCAACTCATATCTATCTTGAATTGAGGTCAAATAAGAATCAATTTAAACTTAAGTCAATTCAATTCAAATATATATTATTCAGTATCAATTTATTCAAATAGATAAACAGTATTATTAAAAAGTTGTTAACAAAATAAATAGTATTATTTAAACAAGAGATATAAACAGTATTGGCACCGCTTATACTGCATGATTGCGGTGAGACATAATGATAGCATTAATACCATATATGAACTTTGTAGAGTCTAAAGTCATATATACTCTATGCTAAAAGTTCATTATTTTTCATGCGGGATTCAAGTTTGATGTCTTGCGCTTGACATCCTAACCAAAATATACATTTATTAGAGTAACGAGGAGTATTAATTGGTTGTTGATGCAGATTGGCAAGTGGGATTAGGTGATAATGGATTCAAATCAATAACAGCTTTCTACCCAGCAGAAGATTCCACGTCAAACGGTATTCATAGAGTTATGTAAAGGATCCATCGTTTTTACAAATCATTCAAACCTTTTAAAAATCTGAAGTTGTTTGCATTAGTCAGCGTTGTAATCACAGGACTTGGTCCGGATTTTACAAGAATGGAGTCTTTTGGCAAGGTTGAAGAATTCGCAGAAACTCTGGTGGGTATTCACATTTGTCTTCTGCCATTTCTTTAAGGGAAACCCAGTTTAGCTTACAATGTTGCATTCTGCATAACAAATTGTGTCCAGGTTAGTGGATTGGACAGAAGCTGGCAAAGGCCTCCTGGTGTGAAAGCAAAACTCATAGATTGTAAAGCATCTAAAGGTAACTCAAACTTCTTTTCTATGCAAAGACTCATCCGACTGATATGTAGGGTTGCTCAAAAAATTCGTAAAACAAACCAGATCGGTATCAAGGTAGTCAGAATACTAGTCTATTTACCTGTTAGGATTTTGGTCAAACCAATTTTTTCAGTTCGCTTACCAGTTTCATAGTATTTGTAAACTGGTTAATCGAACCAAAAATAAGTTTGAAGGTTGGAACCCCCGTTTAAGAGGTGGAATGCCTCTTCCATTTCCAAATCGATTGTTCAAGAAGGAACAACTCTGTTCCTGTTGCCCGTAACCGTTTCGGACAAAGTGAAGAAAAATTGATAAAAAATGTGAAGTCTGAAGTCAGAACGGCCGTCCATCCCTATATAAATTCGATTCAAAAGTGGTTAACCAAATTGGTTCCGTATAAAATTGGTTAATCTTTCAACCGGTTCAGTTTCGGCTTAAGGTTTTCAACAAATCGAAAAAACTGGTTCAATTAACTGGTTTTGGACACCTTTAAACTAACATGTATTGGTGCCAATCAAATGCAGGGTTCTATTACATAAAGTATACGCTGCAGAATCCTGGTGAAAGTTGCAAACATTTGTTTTCAGCCATTGGGATGGCTTCAAATGGTTGGTACAACAGACTATATACCGTCACTGGACAGGTGGGCTTTACATAAAAATGAAAGCCATCTTCTGTTGTTTTAGCCATTACAGCTCTTTAATGAACGTGTGGCTGCTAATTGACTCTTAGATTACGTGTTTTTGCTGCAGTTTGTCGAAGAAGAATCAGAGAAATACGGTTCCAGAATTGAGAAGGTCAGCTTAAACATAGACTTATTCAGTTTACAGGCTCGAAGAGAAATTTTATCGCAGTAGTCCCTTAAAGTAGCTGCATAGACATTGATAGGCCTTCAAAAATTATAATTGCAACCCATGGTTAGATTTAATAGGAACCGCTAGAGCTTGAATTCAAGCTTGGATAGAATAAGTTGAATTCGAGAAAAAAAATTGGGTTCATTTTTATAAAAATTCTAGTTCAAATAGGCTGGGATCAAATTCAAAGTTAAACCATTTTTTAACTGAAAATTGATCTTTAAATGATCCTTTTTCAGACTCGACAATGAAAACACTTACATTTTGTCTTGCAGGCAGTTGCTTCCTTCAGGTTCATATAAAACTAAGGGAAAAATTACAAAAACTGCAGCATCAAAGTTTTGCTTTGGCATCTTTATGTTAACATTTTCAGATCGGCAATGAAAATTCGAGTGTTCTATAATATTGATTTGTTCAATCTAGCGGACTACCTTCATATTTTCTTATGCTCAGTGAAGTGACTTCCAACTGAGAATTGAGTTTTGGAGCTGTATAATTCATACGCGATCGAAATTCAATAAGCTTGTACTTTTCTGAGCAGTCGAAAGTAAATTATAGCTCTTGTATCCTTTATAACTTTCACTTAATTTCCAATTTGAATAAATTATAATGATTATGGTATTTGATGAATTCGAATTTAATCAATTTTAACTCGTCAAATTCAAAGTCAACTTGCAATCAACACCAGCACCAGCACTGGAGCTCATCTCATCAATAACTTCTTTTTATTCTCCAACAATTTTTGTCATCTTTATTTGCAATGTTTCTTCTCCAGCAAATTTTTTATTTGTCAGCTTCTTTTGCAATGTTTCTTCTTCTTCACTGATATTACTGTTTATGAGGTCAAGCTTCAGATGATTGCTTTGGATTTCAATTGAATTTAAGCTAATCCTTGGTTAGGTTGAGTGAATTATGAAGTACATCAGGTTTAATAAATGGGGGTATTTCCAAGCCAATCCATAATCCAAATTCTTATAATGTCTTGTCTTGAGCAGAAAACGAAAAAAGATACATCTAAATAAACTTATATCGACGAGTGTAAATCATTTTATGAAAAACAATGTTATGTAAACATATTTTTTAGTATTTATTTATATATTTAAATGATCTGTTATTATATAATTAAAATATAATTGAACAATTTTGAATTAAAAATATATTAATACTTAATCATATGATAATATATTATTTAGATTCATAGGTGGATACTCAAAAGTATATACAAGTCGTACGAAAATAAATATATTTATCATTTGATTATATAGAGCGTATAAAATATTGTGGAGCATGAGTTTTCAGATTCTCCTCAGCATGGTCTATAGTGTTTGGAGCAGAAGTTCTATGAAATAAAAGAGAAAGTTGATCTACAGAAAGCATGTTCTGCATTTCCTCCAACTGTTGTGATTCTTTCTCAATCTGCAGATCTAACTTTTCGAAATGAACAATCTTATCTTGGATCTCTTTCATCTGCGAAACTCAATAAGTTTTAGCTAATAATTTATACGATGAATAACAAACACAAAGATTAAAAAAAAAAAAATGCTACACACCTGTGTTTCTATGATATCAGTAACAGCTTTCTCAACATCCAGCCGTTCCTTCTCTATCAAGGAATTTGCATCAAATGAAAATCTTTCCAGTACATTTTCAGTGGTATCAGTATCACCATTCGATGCAACTTTGGCTTCTGCAAAATGCAAGAAATTCGTCGGATATCTAAACAGAAAGTTCTCAATTTACACACACTTTGGCCACAGCTCTCACTAGAGGACTACAACAGAAACTATTTCTGCACTAACAGAGAACTTTCAAACTATTTCTCCACTGGCAAAGAACTTGGCTCAAAGTCGTCATGGAAGATTATAATTGGTTCCAGAAAATGAACAAGCATGGCTTGAGAGGAATTTGATGTTTTGTGTCTCTGATAAGGGAGTTGTTGTGATCAATTTGGTGTATAGTTTAATACATTTCATAATGTAATAATTTGGTTTGACTTTTAATAGTATGGGCTCATAAATGTTTAATGGGCTTTTAATAGAATGACCCAATAAACCTATTATAAATATAGGGTTAGGTCCCCTGTTTTAATACATTATAAACAATATACTTTTTTCTATTAAAATTCTATTGCTCTCTGGGTACTAAGAAACAGGAAGATTCAACCCTTTAAAAATTGATAATTAATTTATTGTAAGTTAACTTCAGATCAACAACAACAATGGTTCAAACAGATATGTCTAAATACTCAAAATATATTTTACAGTATTTTATAATGGTTGTAAATGAATATATATGTTGGAGTTGATTTGTATGTCAATGTTGAATTTATTCCAACATTGTGGTATCAGAGCTTTCACGTACTAGTATAGAATCTGTATATTGGTTTTTTTTTTTTTCTTGCTCTTCACGCTGCTGTTGATGCAATTACTGTTGTTGATGTAAAAGGGTGCATTGAATCTTATTTGAACCCAGCCCAATTAGGAAAAATCTGGGTTAATATGTAATAAGTCGACCTGAATAATTCAATCTGAACTGTTTAATACTGACATGGCAAATTGACCGGTCAACGGTCAACTCTTGTGAGGTCAGACACCAAGTTGATTGGTCAATAGTCAACAGTCAAATATTGACTGGTCAACGCCAGAGATTTGACCGACGCGTGTCAGCGCGTTCAGGCACGTGTGAGCGTGCTTAAGGCGCGTGAACCACTCTCTTGGCACGCGCGGTGCTTGTTCTGATGCATGAAGGCGCATGTGATACATTTCCAGTGTGTGGCAGCTCGTGGAACCTTGTTTCTGGTGCATTTTAATATAATGGCAGGGTGTGAGGTCAATATAAATAATTTATTTGATCATTAGGTGTGTGTTTTTTTTTTTTTTTTTGGTCTTCCTAACTTTATTTTGGGTTCACTCATTATGAATTCACATTGTTTGTATCTATGCTTTTACATAAATAATTGTTTACTGAATTTTGATGTAACATTTAGTGACTAAAGATTATCAGAGGTTTTTATATCTCATGAAATTTTAGTTTGAACAAGTTTGTTATATCATAGGATAATTTTGTGAGTTGTCAGAATGTTTCATCGCCAAAATGGTGTATTCATTAAAACTTGCAGAATTCTTCATTCGGTTATGATATGTGATTTCAGTTTTAATTCATATAATTTTTCCCAAATGAATTATTATACGTATTAAAATTGACGATAACACAAGGTTAATTATGAAATACATCGGTTATGAGTAAATTCAAATCACCCAAATGTGGTTGTTTTTATTTAATTGTGTGTATTCTTTTGTTTTGTGATGAATTAACAGTGATTTGAAACGAATATGTTTGCCCAAAGAGGATATTTTCTTCTAAATCATTTGGTCATATTAGTCCTCATATGGATACTTGTATTGATAAGATTCTGATAGCATATCATTTTCTCTACCCAAAGAGGAGATAATGGTGATGCACCAAGAATCCAAAATAACTTATTTGGTTTGAAGCTATTAATTGTTTTATTGTCCATAATGCTAATTTGTTACATTGGTTTTCTTTACAAACAGTTAATATTACAGTAAACAATAATAATGTTACCATAGAAATCCTGATTGGAAGCAACTTCAACAAATGGAAGTCCGATATAGAATTTACTTTGGGTATAGTTGATATTGATATGTCCCTTTGTGCTGATAAACCACTTAAGCCCACTGAAGAGAGTACTGTAGTTGAAAATGAGTGATATGTTAAATAGGAAATGTCTAATAGGCTTAGTCTCTTAGCCATGAGGGGGATTATTACTGAATATTTATTACGTGGTCTACCAGAGACAAATAATGCAAAAGAATTCCGTCACGTTATTGGACAAAGGTTTCAAGTGTCTAATCATGTTGAAGCTGCACCATTGATGAGTAAATTATCTGGGGCCAGATATGATAGTACAAAGGGGGTTTGAGAATTTGCTTTAAAGATTGTTGGTATACAGTCTAAGCTAAAGGTTCATGAAATTCCCATTAATGACAATTTCATTGTCTACCACACTCTCAACTCTTTGCCATCAGAGTTCAGCCAAATCAAAACTGTTTATGATGCTTAGAGTGAGAATTGGAGCATTAATGATCTTATTTCTAAGTGTGTGACTGAGAAAGAAAAGTTAAGATCTGAAAAGGCTGAGATTGTAAATTTTGTTAGTTCTTCAAAGGGTCATCCCAAAGGGAAATGGCAGCGTAATAAAAGGATTTTTCAAGGACCTAAAAATGTTGTTAGCTTCAAGAAAAAGAGGACTGATCAACCTCAAGTAAAAGCTGGGATGAAATGCTATTTTTGTAAAAAGCAAGGTCACCTGAAAGTCAATTGTATGAGGTTCAAGTCTTGGTTAGAGAAGAAGAAGAAGAATGATCAAGGACCTAGTAAACAGGCGAAATCCGACTAAGATGGAAATAAGACTCAAAGTTGGAAATGATGTAAATGTGAAAGTTCAATGCATTGGATCAATTAAACTTGTTTTAGACACTGGAATGAGTGATTTTTAGAAAGCACATTTTATGTTCCCTCTTTTAGGAGGAATTTAATTTCAGTTTCTTTGTTGGATAAACTTGGATATAAAATTAATTTTTGAAATGGGAAGATTAATTTATTGTTTAATTCCCAGTTTGTTGGAAGTTATGTATTAGTTGATAATCTTTATAAATTATGTTTGACTACTAGTAATGTTACATATTCACTAAGTACTGAGAATGTTGCTATTAAAAAACCTCTTATCAAAGAAAAATCTTCATTGTTATTGTAGGACCCGCCGCCCCGAGTACCCCTGCTGCTGAAAGATACTGATCTTTTATTAATTAAACTGAAAATCTGGGTACCCGCGACGGGAATCCTACGAAAAAGAAAATACTACTGCTGATCTAATTTACACTGCAAGCGGAAGCTGAAACTGAAATATACAATGAGCCCAACTGGCCTTACTATATATATATATATAAAACTGCTCTGTACAACTGTTTTACATCTGAGTACATATACATTTACAAAACGTACAAGTACAAGACCTCACAGGTCCAACTGAAAATAAAATACAAACTGGAGAGTGTGTGTGGGGTCCTCCTTGCCAGCCTCAATCCACCCGCTCCTCGCCAGCAGCAAACTGACCTGAAAAGGAAGGAAGAAGGAAAGGGATGAGTGATAAAGATCACCCAGTAAGCATTCCTTACTTCCCTCAACCCACGCAAGCAGCAAACAAGGGCATACATACCTGGTCGGCCCTATTCATGCATCTATGCGCTTGTGGTTGCTGAATCTGATTTATCTGATTACTCTGTTATCTGGTTACTGATTTCTGATTAATGCATGTCAATATGAATATATGAAATGACATGCTGAGCTGGAATCTGAAAATGACTGATGATGCATGTATCTGAGCATCTAACTGAATGTACCCGAAGGTACCTGCTGTGCTGATCAGGCTGATGAACACAGGGATTCGGCATCCTGGCCAAGTGGGCTGAAAATTCTAGCTACTGGCTAGAAAACTGAAACTGATCTGCTGATATACTGCTGAGCTGACTGACTGGTGTCAGAAAGCTGGGTCCCACAGATGCCCCCTCGAGTTCACCCTAAACTGAAACCCATAACTTGGGTTCTAACTGCTGAAAACTACTGAATTCGGATCCCTGGATCCTCATTCAGACTATATGCTATGCTCTGAATGCATATGCTTCTATTCTTAACTGAATTCTGAATTATCTGATGTCTGATTGCCTTTGGATGGATTACCAAACCTTTAATAAATCAATTTCTAAATTTCTGGAAGAAACTGGCTGACACACGGCCGTGCAAGGAAAGCACACGGTCGTGTAGCACACACACGGCCGCAGGCAAAGGCACACGGGCGTGTGCCCCAGCACACGGGACCGTGTGCTGGTCGTGCGTCTGGGCGTGTGTGCTTCTGGAATTCTGGCCATTTCATGCAATAAATGGGACGCACGGCTGTGTCCCTCAGGACACACGGTCGTGTCCCTGCGTTTCCTGCCCGTGTGCACTTCGTGCACACGGCCGTGTCCTTGCAGAAACAAGGGCACACGGGCGTGCTCTTGCGGGCACACGGTCGTGTGTCTTGCTCTGCTCAGACATGGCTCACCTGAAACGCGCTGGAAACCAACTGATTCTCATCCAAACTGAAATTAACTGGAAACATATATAAATGGCACTTCTAATACCACATATCAATCATCAATTTCAACATCCATCCATCTCTACTGATTCCACCATTAACACATCAAGTTTTCTCACACTGCACACACACAGCAAAGCATGCATGATTCTGGGTGGAAAATAATCATGGCAATCAACATATAATCATCATCTCATCATCATACATACATACAAGCATAGCATCTCAAGCTAGGAATGGAAACTCACATTTCCATCCACATCAAACAAGCTGGAAAACTGAAGGAGAGAGTAAGAAACACTTACCTCTCGACATAGCTGCTGGAAACTTAAACTCAAGCTATTCTCTCTGATCTCTGGCTGGATTGGGAGCTGCTGGAAGCTGGACTTCTCTCCTAGGGCTGGAAGCTGCTGAAAAGGAGAAGAAAACTGGCTGAAATGGGTGAGAAATGCAAATCTCCCGTCTCTCTCTTTCTTTTATCCCACCTGCACGGGCGTGCAGGCTTGGCGCACGGGAGTGCACCTGGGAAAATGGATGAAATCCATTTCCCGCGCTTCGCATGATTAAAACCTCCCTAAAGGCATCATACGAAGGCCACACTGCTCTGGAAAATTACTAACTCACCCCTGAATTCTGATAAACTCCCAATCTATTCCTGAATTCTATTTCTAACCCCAAAACTCTACCCCTAAGGGCTTTTCTAACCTGGGATGCTACATGTAGTATATATACCCTTTAATAGATATATATAGTGATGGACCCTAAATATCTGTATAAATCAATTCTAACACCTATGATACTCTAATACTAGATTCAGAAAAATAAAATTGATATTTGTCCCTATACTGAGAATCAACACATACTAAATGTTTATTTTTATTTTCAACATAAATAGTTTGCACTTTTAATACATCTTAACAATTTGAGCACAAGGATGACCAAGTCTCCTATGCCAATTATCAAATTCACCATTTTTTACCCAAAAAAGCCATAGAATTTTGTAAATATTTGTCTATATACTTATTCTTTATTTCTAAACTCAAATTAGAATACAAGCAATCAATACAACCAACATTTGAAGAAGAACTTGGTAATTGATATAAGCCATTCCAAAGCATCCTTAAAGCAATACATCCTTAGTGTAATTGTCCTTAATCAAATTCTACTGTAACATGGTTATCTCTAGTTAGTTTAAAATTACTCAAAAAAAATTCTTGGTAATATTTGGCACATATAAGATATTTTTTAAGTGCGAAGATCTACTTAAGGAATAAGAACTTAAAAAAACACAACCGATATGAGTGATGGAAAGACACTTTCCTTTGCCAACTTGTAGCTAATGCTTCCCTCCATAGTCCTTTTGACACTTAACTTATTTAGCATTGGAAGTCACATGATCTATGGCTCTTGAATCCATATGCCAATTAAGATCACTCATTGTTTCTAGGGTGGCTAAATAGCTTTGAGCTGGCTTGACATTATTCACTACCATTCTATTATACTTCTCATTCAAAGAACCATTTCCGTATGGGTTAGTATTAGGATTTATAGTATATACATATTGGGCAATTTTTTGGTATTAAAATCATAATCTTGTATATTGTTAGAACTTTCTACGACTTATCCTATGAATTCCTCTCTCTCATTACCAAATCTTTTCACAGTACCACCATTACTTCCTATACCAATTCCTCTAATATAGGTGGTATCAAATCTATGGCAATATTACAAAGCAGTATATCTAGATTTATTACATACTTCACAAACTACTCTAAGCCTTTGAAACTTTCTACCTATCTCTCAACCTTGCATACTTTCATTCATATCTCTTTTTACCTTAAGCATTGTTCTAACCATTTATTAACATTCAATAGACTTATATTCTAAGTTACATCATCAATTTTAGAACTCCAATCATCATTCATCTTCCCACTAGATCTAGTAACTACATGGGTAAAACCTACATGCTCATTCATTAAAAAACAAGCATTTTTATAAATCCTTTGTTCATACTTTTGTAACTCAAATTTAGCCTCAGTTAGAGTAATATGCTTTGTTAATAAATCAACCTTTAAACTAATATACACAACAATAAGGTCAAATTTTGATCCAAGACCCTCTAGTATGCAATTAAGCAATTCCACTTTTGACACTTACTAACCACTATCATTTAAAGCTTCTGTTATTTTAATCATTCTCTTCATATAATCATGTACACTTAATGCACCTTTTCTCATATTCTGGAGACTATTTCCAAGTTTCATGACTTTTACTTTAGATTTTATAACAAAATAGTTTTTTAGTGTATTTCACTCGTTAATAGCATTTTCACACTTAAACACTTGACTAAACATTAATTCAGATATTGATGCAACTAGTTAGCTCATTAGCAAGTTATCATACCTATTTCAGATAATATACTAAGGATTAGATTGTTTAGTAAGTTTATCTCATTTATCTTATGCAAGTATTGATAAGTGTCAATTGCATGTATAATTTCGTGGTCAATTTATAGAGTTTTCAGGGTGATTTGACCATTTTACCCTTATTATGTGCATATTTCGGGATCACGGGTTTTCATGTTTGGTTTTGTTGGAAATGTTGATTTTGATGTGATTTCAATGGAAATCAAGCCAAAAAGACATATGAAGGACTAGCCGGAGGTTCGACTTTAATCTAAAGAAGAATGAGCAACTAGAGCAAAGATGAGAAAGGAGAGTATTGCGTGTCACAGCAAAAAAACAAGGATTTTCAATATGTTTGAGTTCTGTAATGAAAACGTGGTCTTCACTAAAGTTGTAGTGTACATCTCAAGCTTTTCAAAAAGCTATTTTGGGGAAAAATCTGAGTTCGTTTGGGCCCTCAACCGTTGCCGCAAATTCAGATCTTCTTGGTGAAATTCTGTGTCTGACCATGGAGCACTAACATGGTAATAACTTGATATTCTGAAGTCCAAATGAGGTAATTAAAAATTCAAATGAAACTAGACATCCAGGGCTACAACTTTGGTGAAGACCAAAATTTCGGACTCCAGAAGCTACATGCCGCGGCATCATGCCGCAACATAGGGTAGTGTAGGAGGCACATAAAAATTTCAGAATCTGCATGCCGCATTATTAGGCCGCAGCATGCAGTCCAGAATCTTCATGCCGCAGCATGATGCTGTGGCATGACCCAGGCAGAACCTCCAGGCCGCAGCATGATGCCGCCACATGGGCACTTTTCAATAGAATTTCACTTTGATTGAAATTCTTTTCTAACCCTAACCATATATATATATCTTTGTAATTTTAGAGAAGGGGAGAGCCGTCCTAGGGGAGTTTTTGAGAGATTCTTTACACACTTTTCAGATATTCAATATTTTATTTTGGGGATTCAATCAAAAGCTTTTCAGATTGCAATTGTGAGAATATTTTTCATCAGCTTCAATAAGAGATTCAAGACTTCATCTGGTTTTGTTCTTATTTTTCCATTATGCTTATGATTTGTTTGAATCTCATTGCTTATTTATGTTTAATGATGAACTAAATAATTTTTGCTAAGATTAGGGCTAGCTAATTCATGAATATGTAGGGTTTTTCGATTATAATTTACGAACATATTATTTTATGTGAGTTTGCATTCTGAACTTAATGCCTATTGAAAACTTGGACACTTTTTAATAGGATTTCTGTTGTGTGATTGAGACCGAAGGTGATATTGCATAAAAGCAGCTAGAATACGAACCGTGGATTAATTAAATATATAGATATATTTGATAATACATGCAATAGTCATAGGCACAATACGATTGTGCTAAAAGCTAGTAGATTCCATAAAACTTAATGCATTTTCATCTAATTAAACCTATATAGAGATATTTAGGTTATTAGATTGTTAATTAGAATTAATATTGCTTGAGAAAGAATGTTAATCAATTTAGGGAATTTTGTTGTCACATGAATAACATAAAATATACACGCATACGAAAAACCTACATTGTAGTGAATTAGTGAACCCGAAATCTTAGCATTTTCTCACATATTTTTATTTGATTTACCTAGGCGTGTTTCTTAATTGCTTGATTTTATTTTGATTTTAGTTTTCATATTTATTTTCGACTCGTATTCGATAGTTTAGATAAAGTTAGGAGTAGTGTCGTCTTGGTACTTGCTTACGCGGTCCCGTGGATACGACACCCTGAATACTTCCCGTATTACTTTGAACTAGTACACTTGCTAGGAAGTTAAGGTTTAAACTTTTAACACATCAAGTACAAATGGTGAAGGTTATGTTAACACACTAGTCAAATGCTCTTTAGATCATATGCTCCAACAATATATAGAACCTGAGCTCTCCACTACCAATAATTCTCCTCAGTCAATTTTGGATTCACAGCTTGTCAGCTAGACATTGGAAAGTTAGAGCTTATGATGATCCTACTATATATTATACTATTCATTATATATATATATATATAATATTCACTTTAAAATGAAAATCATTAAATTAAGCATTTTAATATATAGTAGTATCACACACATACCCATTTACTTAAATATACATGCATACAGAAGCTTGAATTATAAAGTATGACACAATGTGCAACATACTGAAGATATCATATATTATTACTTCATAAAATATACATATTGTTCTTATAAATTATACTGTACAATATGTACATATCATATAAGCCAAAATAAATACTGCATGCTATCGATACGGGTGAAAACCCAATCCAAAATTGTATCCTATCTATAGTTGTCTCATGTCCCATCTCAGCAACTAAATCATTTGATTTACAATAAAAGAAAAATTTAGGAAATAAGTGACGATTCACTTAGTAAGCATTTCTTAACTCTAGCCACAAACATGTTTTTTATCCTGTAACTTTAATAACTTGTCATACTTTTTATCTTCTTTCTTGTCTTATTATCTTACTTATCTCATTTCTAGTCTTATTTCCTGACTTATCTTTTTTCTTGTCTCATAAGCTTTACTTTTCTTTTACTTATTGTGATGTCTTTACTTTGGTTCATGTCATGCTCTGTATGTCATAGCACGAAGAATGCTAAAAGCTCATGTCTTAGCCTTTGGGCTTTTTTCTTGACAATACTTTTTTGAAAAATCTCAACTATGATCTAAAAATCTTGTAATAAATCATATCTAAAAGCCTCTATTTTATATAAATCATATATATAAGCTTTATTTAAAAACTGCTATACTGATTAGACTAATAAATACAAGGATTTGACATCTTAGTAGTGTGAGTTCATCCATACTGATGCACAATCAGTATGCTAAAATATAATGCTCGACTAATACTCTTTCGAATAAGCTTGATCAAAGACCATGTCTTCTTTAATAGACCTTAACTTTCTTTTGAATGGGCGTTCAAATTTATAGATACCTCCTTATGTCCATCCTTAAAATTATGTCTGAAACATCGATTTTCTACTTAAAAATTTATGCATATGGTACTTTGGCATGTCATGTCATGTGAATTTTGTCATGCGTAAAATCTCATAATATTTACTTCTTATTAAGTTCCTTATATAATTTTCAAATTTTGATTTTGTCATTTTTACTTACTACATAGTCATGCACCTATAGGATGCATGCTCGTATGTTATACATGGACGTGGCCTTACGTTGCATGGGCTTACCAAGCTATTATATACATATGACTGTGACCCTTTCTTGAATGATCATGCCCTAAACACCAATTTAGTCATGTACGTTTAACATATAGACCTTAAGGCTATAAAATATGAGTAAACGGTCATGTGCTTTATCAGACACCTGATCGTGTGTCATGCTCTGCTTTTGTAAAACCCTGGCCAATAGCTAAGGAATTATGTACACATCCATTCCAACATAAGCAAAATCATTCAATTAGAAACATATACTCAGTATAATCATTGTGCACATACTATTCTTATCAATAACATTCAAACTCATCATTAAACATCATAGAAACCCTTAAAACATTAACTATAAGCGTATACATGTTACATATGTTTCTAATTAAACAAGCTCCATCAAACTATCAATTTTCACATGAAATTATCATATTCACATGTTAGTCAACCATCAAAGCACACTTCAGCATCATTATAACATAAGGACAAGAAATCATAAACTTAATGAAACAGGAGCAAAAGGTAAGAAAATACTTACCTCTATCTTTATAGCTGATTCTCTTTCTCTAGCCTAAGTTTTAGCTCTTGGATTCTCTCTCTCAATTCTGTGGTTGATGATCTATGGATATGCATAAAATTAGGGTAAATCTATATTTGAAATAAGAAGAAAAATTGTTTTATATAGATGCATTAGAACTAAAGCGACACATGGTCGTGTTTCTCTAGGGTGCACGGTCGTGTTTGATAAAAATTTTATATTTTCATGCCTTCCTGCACTATGCATGCATTAACCTTAAAGTTGACAAATGCATATGTCACACAAAGCCCCTAAATGACTATTTTACCCCTAGGCACCCTCTACTCAATTCTCTCACTGTAAAATCTCATTTTTATTCTCAATTTTCAATTTAAAAAGACCATTCTAATTTTGAATTGTTACAAAGCTTGAGCAAGCAACATGGACTAGTGACAATCCTATACTAGACATTTTCTTAGGAGTCACCAAGGATCTAGAAATCAAAGACAGTTGTGTCACTAATCTTAGTCAAATTGCTCTGATACTATAACAAACAAGCCACACACACAGAAACACACTCAAAGAATTTACTCGAATTATTTCACATCACGACTCAAGATTTCTTAAATATACCTCAATTTATTTTATTAGGAAAGAAACAATTTATATAAAAGAAAAAAGAGAACGAGAAAATAAAATAGCCTATAAATCATTGTCATCGTGTGACTTCCACCATTCAATTAACTTCACACCGGTGTCATGACCTTCTTCGATTTCCAAGCTCTAGTCTTCTTCTTGTCTACAAGTTACTTACCCTAATTGAATGAATGCAATCCCTAACTAATGAACTTCACTTCCTTACCCAAAATGAAATCGCCCTAATATTTCTCCAAAACTTACCGTTTCATTAAACTTCTCTAATTGCTCTCTTAAACAACTTCACTCCCCCGTTACATCCTATTCTGTCTTCCTTTGTTAATATGCTTAACCGTTTATAATTTAATATTATAAAAAATACCATTAAATATTCTTCTTGTTGTAGTGATAATTTTATTTAATTAATTAATCTATGAAGATTTTAAAAAATTAACAAGAAAGAAGACCGATGTATAAAGGATGTTACTCGAAAGTGATAACGAACAAAAGAAAATTCAAGGAACCATTTAGTATCAACAAAGATTTTAAAAAAAAAAAAATTTAATCAAATATTAATATAATAAAAACCATTTAGTATGTCTTCAATTTTAAAACAAGGATTAATAAATAAAATGACGCGTCTGTTCTTTAGTTTTTAGGCAGGCTGAGGCTGAGGCTGTACATTCCAGATGTTAATACAAGATAAGTATCGAATTTCTGGCAACTATTGACAGTTTGACATCAAATTTTTTCTTGTAAATTATAACTACTTAATTATCACATTAAATAAATATTAATGTACTTAATTTATATTTTTGAACTTGTCAACTGCAGCTACATTTTTTGAAGATAATTTACTTAAATGGTACAGTTGTTTCAGCGTGCAAGAGAACACTATATACCTTAATAAATTCAAAAGTTTTTCACTTTAACGAGTTTTAAGAAGCTGTCAGCCAATAAAACTTCATTCGTAATTAAATAAATATATTATGGTATTAATTCTACTTCTCTTGACTACAAACAAATTGACTTTCTAGACCACTTGGGAGTTTTGATTAGTCACGACACGCAAATATTTATTAATTAATTTATAGTATTCCTTCCTTCTCTTAAATTTGACCACCACCACTTCCATTGAAACCTTCTTCTCTCTTGGTGTTTATGTACATACTTCCACCTCTTATATATATATATATATACACACGCATGCATAACCCTGACCAACATATTACCCAACACACTCAAACTTACTAAATTCTTCCTCTTTTCTTTCTTCTTTTCTGTTAGAATTAGTAATTTTTGTGCAAAATGAACACTGAGTTTGAATCAAGGATGACTATGGGCAGCAGTTGTGGTGATGGAGATAATGAAACATACGTTGAGGTTGTTCTTGACATTTTTGAGGATTCCTCTATTGCCATTCATAGTATTGAAGGAGAGGCGGTTCATGAAGATCCAGAATTGCGTTCAATGGTGAATAAGGCTTTGGAGAAGAGGCCCTCCTCCTCCTCCTCCTCCTCGGTTGGTCTCTCTTTGGCTTCAGTCACAAGAAGACTTATGTTGTATTATAATAAGGTCAAGGATATCCTTGAACCAGTTTTGTTTATGTAGTATTTTTCAATTATTTCATAAATTTGATTCAATTTGTTGAATCGATAAACTTAAATAATGATTAGATAATATTGACTAATTGGATTCAGTCTGCCTTACATTTACATTTATATTTTATGCTGAAAAAGAAATGTGTTAAATTTCTT
The DNA here is from genome assembly GCA_026122585.1 of Anacardium occidentale. Classification (NCBI taxonomy): domain Eukaryota; kingdom Viridiplantae; phylum Streptophyta; class Magnoliopsida; order Sapindales; family Anacardiaceae; genus Anacardium; species Anacardium occidentale. The sequence continues at coordinate 397,710 of JAJEJH010000224.1, forward strand.
ATACAATATATACAAAACTTGGAATATTATAAAATTTGAGATACATGATATTTTATATGAAAAAAAAGGAAAAAGATAGAAGATTTTATCTTAACATTAATCGAACAAGTAAAAGAACTAATGATAGTCAAAGTTTAAGACTGATTTTGTACCTATGACTTTGTCCGTTTCTAGTAAAACTTTGAAAGCCGCCGGCTTCTGGATGGTAGAGCCGCGTACTTGACTTCAACCCTCCCATCTTTTCTTCTTTCTTTTTCTGACCGACTTGCCTTCAGTCCTCGCCAGCGCTTTGCTTCACTAATTTTGGATATTAATCTCTTGAAAAAAAAATTAATAATAAAAATAAAATAAAATTATAAGTGAAATAATAATTTTTTTTTTTTTTCTGTATAATCAGATGAATAATGTATCAACTATAAAAATAATAATCAAATACACATACAAAAACACTAGAATTTTTAATGTCTTGCAAAACAAAAGTAAAAAATCACAATACTAGTCTAGATAAAAGACTTCTACTAAAAAAATTAATAGCTACAAAAAATTTATTTTTTAGATTATCCAAAGGCTATTATTATCAATAATATTATCAATAAAAATGAATATCAATAATTAAACTCAAATTAAAATAAAATAGTTAAAATCAAGTAAACATGTCAAAACTAACTAACCAAAAGAACAAACAACGATCAGTTTTATTCACATTGTAGAACTTGTTATTATGAATAATAGACTAAAATTTCATCACATCGAGCAATAATCAATCATTTGGTCAAGGCTAAAATCTCATTGTTCTTCTTTGGCTATTTTACACGAAAAAACTGGAAAAAATAAAAAGGCCTACTCTCAAATTCTTCTCACGCATGACTATATATCTGCTCGCATCACCAAAGGCTTCCTTTTTAATTTTATTATTTATTTATTTGGCTTAACCCACTTATACAAGACTTAGTCAACAAATCTCCCTCTCACGCACAAGTGGGAAAGTTAGTCATAGCTACTATCTTTGTATAAGCAACGAGTTTCTCCATGGGTAAGACTTTAATCATCATGTTAGAGTCATTATCATTAGTGTGTACCTATTCAAGCTAAAAAAATTTATCTATAGTGCATCTCGAATCAAATGATACCCCATATCAATGTGTTTCGATATGGAGTGAAACGTCTAGTTCTTACTAAGATAGATAGCACTTTGACTATCACAAAATAAGACATTTCTCATATTTAAGACTCAACTCTCATAAGAATTTTTTCATCCACAAAAGTTCTTTGCTGGCTTCATAAACTATAATATGTTCAACCTTAATGGAATATAGAGCAACACATTTTTATAATTTAGATTACCAAGACACAACTAGCCTTGTAAAAGTCATTAAATACCTAGAAGTAAACTTTTTAGAATTCACGTCACTTGCAATGTTAGCATTTGTATATCCATCCAATACAAGTTTACCATTACTAAAACACAACAAACATTAGAAGTATCTCTGATATATCTGAAAATTCATTTCATTGTAGACTATTGTTCCTTTCAAGGATTTGAGAGAAATCAACTAACAACCTAACACCATAAGCAATGTCAGAGCGTTATACATACCATAACATACATCAAATTACCAACTATAGATGCATAAGTCACTTTTTTCATTTTTTATTTTTCATTCTCACTTGAAGGACACTATTAAACGTTTAACTTGAAGTGAGTTGCAAGTAAAGAGCATACAAGTTTATAATTGCTCATGTTGAACCAGTTAAGAACTTTTTCATTGTAGCCCTATTGTGACAACCACAACTTCGTATTCTTCTTTTCTAAAAAGATCTTTATACTAAGAATTTGCTTCGTCGATCCTAAATTCTTTATTGCAAAGGACTTACTAAGTTATGACTTTAATTTCCTAATCTTGCTCATAACCAACAATCAACATGTCATCCACATAAAGTAAGAGAATAATAAAGTCATCATCATCATCAAATTTCTTTGTAAAAACGCAATGATCAAAAATAATTTTAACATAACCATGATGTAGCATCCTAGGATTAGAAATGTCTTTTAGGCTAGAGTTTGAGGTTAGATATGAGAATTAGCAATATATTGGGAGTTAGAAGAGTCTAAGGGCGAGTTAGTAAGTTTCCAAAGCTACTGTGGTCTATGCATGATTCTCCTTGGGAGGTTTCTTTCATGCGAAGCGTAGGAAATAAAGTATCTTCATTTTCCTTTGTGCACTTCCATGCTCCTTAGGTTGCCCTCTCGTGCACCCTTGTAGAATGAGAGAGAAAGTTGCTTTTATTGCTTTCTCACCCGTCCTTATCCATTTTTAGTCAAAGTTTTCTTTTGTTTTCAAAGAATCCCAACCTTAGGGTTGATATTCAGCAGCCAACAGCTCCCAATCCAACAAGAGAGTAAGATTTTGCTAGAGAGAAAGATTAGAGCATCCATGGCAAGAGGTAAGTATTTCCTTGCCTCAACCTTGAGTTTCCTAGCATGAGTTTGATGATGAATGATATATAATTTGTTTCCAACATGATTTGTGATTTATATGCTTTATTTGTATGCTATGGTAATAAGAATTTCTACTCTTGGACTTGTTTGATGCGTATGTGTATGTTTATGTGTTTAAAATGATGCTTTGGATGCTTAGTGATGAGGTTGTGGATAACTGATGAAATTGAATTGTGGTTATGTGTTATTGGAAGTGTTAAAAATGCATTGATTATGTTAATTACAGATTGGTTAAATTTGGGACGGGATTTTACAAGTTTCAGACATGTTTTACCGAAACAAAATATGACGCATGCTCGTGTGCCCTTGCACTTGCAAGGTCACGTCTGTGTGCACATTTTTTACACGACTCAGCTTAGAGGGAGTCATGACTGTGTGCCTGAGGGGCATGACTGTACGTAAGCCAAAAGTGAGAAATGTATCAGAATTTCAGACCCTAGTATGACCAAGCTGCACAATTGACATACCGTCTCGTGTGTCAGCACACACACTCGTGCTCTAGCAGAAACTTAGAAAATGAATAGGAAATGAAACATAAAGCATGGAAAACCTTTCTAATGGCCATTTGACCTTATAATAAAATTAAATAAGATAAAATAAGACATCACGAGCATATCATAGCATAACATGTCAAGACATTAACAGATAAAAAGGGATTAAGGGATTTAATTGCATGAATTCAATATTCAGAGCTCGATATTCAGGTCAGTTATTTAGGGTGAACTTGAGGGGACATTTGTAAGATTTCAACCTTTTGACTGCGGTCAGATCGTTTCAGTTTCAACTTACTAGTACAAGGATTGGTATGTTACACTTCAGCTTACTAGTTTTTCGCTAGTCTGTTTCAGTCCACACGACCAAGATACTGAATCCCTATGTTCATTAGCCTGATTAGCACAATAGATATCTTCGGATATATGAAGATCCAAATGCATGCATATTCAGTATTTTCAGTAGGATGTATTCATCATGGCATGATACCACAACATCCATTTTAAGGTATTGATCAATAATGCTGTTAAGAGAACAAGAATAAACGAATTTCAAATTAATAGTCATGGAAAATGTTTGAATATTTCAGCCAAGGCCAGGTATGTGTTTAGTTTAATGTTTGTTTGGGTTTAGGGAAGTAGGAAATGCTTACTGGGTGATTTTATCACTTACTTTTTTCCTTTTTTCCTTTCTTACAGGTATGTTTGGTGCTGGTGAGGTGCGGGTGGATCATGACTAAAGGAAAGAGGCTTCAGTATGTACGGATAGCTTGGTAGGCTTACTTTTGTTGTATAAAAGTATGTATAGTGATATAGTACATACGCATATGTATATATATATAAGTTTCTTTTTAGCCCACCATTGTGTTATAAATGTTTTCCAGCTTTCGCATGTGTATGTATTTTAAATATCATCAATAGTTTCTTTACGTAGAATTCCTGTCATGTATACCAAGTTTTTTTTAGCATATTATTATTATTACATAAATAAATTAGCAGCAGTGGCATACACGACAGCAAGTCCTACACATGATCTAACAAGTTTTTACATAAGCATGATCTAACATAAAGGACTCAAGCTTTTTGTACACTACCTTAGAGATTGCATAAGATTGTACAAGTTCTTTTTCAATTTGTATACACGATGCTCTGTACCTTTCACCTTGAATCCCTTAGGCTACTCCATATAAATTGCTTCCTCTAAGTCACTATAAAGGAAAATAGTTTTCACATCAGGTTGTTTAATCTCCAAATTCAGGCTGACAACTAATCCTAAACAACTTTGATTGAAGACATCTTGACCACAAGTGAAAAAATCTCTTCAAATTTGATTCCCTTCTTTTGACCAAAACCCTTTACAACCAATCTTGCCTTGTACTTTGACTATGAGCTATTGTTTTAATTTTTTATTTTAAAAACCATTTTTTTTCTTTAAAGGTATCTTATCCTTTGTAGTCTTGCCAATTCATAAGCATTAACCATGACTTCGTCATAACACTCTGGTTTTTTTCCATTATTTAGTAACACATACTTATGAACTAAATATCTTTAAAAAGGTTTTTTTTTCTCCACTAGATCTTTTGACTTCGATATTAGGAGGTAACTTTGGAGTTGGTTGATCAATATGTTTATCACCATCAACCCTAAGAGTATTATTATATGTGTGCTCATCAACCTATTCCTGAACATCTATATCATCACCATGATTTGAGGTGAAAGTCTTTAGAATCAAATCAACAGAAAACTCATCAAAAGAAGGTTTTTAGTTCTTAGGTTTATCAAAGTTTTCAATAGTTTGGTCTTTAAGAAATACTACATCTCTACTATTAATAATCTTCTTATCAACATGATCCCATAATTTGTAACCAAACCTATTATTATGCCTATAACCCATGAGAATACATTGTTTAGATTTGGCATCAAGCTTTGACCTTTCATCTCTTTGAATGTGAACAAATGCTTTATAGCCAAATACTCTTAAATAATCATAAGAAATGTCTTTCCCCTTTCACACTTGTTCTAACATATCTCCATCAAGAATAACTGAAAGAGAAAGGTTAATAAGTTTCACTATAGTTAACATTGTTTCACCCCAAAAGGCTTTGAGGAGTTTAATATAAAAAAGCATGCATCTAATCCTCTTTATAATGGTTTTGTTCATTCTTTTAGTGACTTAATTCTATTAAGGTGTTTTAGGAACTGTCTTCTTTAGTTTAATGTCATAATTTATACAATACTGCTAAAAATAAAAACTTTATGATCGCTTTAATTATCTTTACCAATATATTTTAATTTTCTTCCCTTTTCTTTCTCAACGATAACATGGAAGTGTTTGAATATAGTTAACACAAAGTCTTTACTTTTTAAAAGATAAATTCATAATTTAATAAAATAGTCATCAATAAAGGTAAATAAAAACAAACAACAACCAAGAGTTCTATCTCTCATAATACAGACATTAGTATGAATTAAATCAAAAACCTTTGAACTCCTATGAGAAGATGAACTCTGAAAAGATATAAACAATGAGTACAAACTTTTAATGTTGTACCTTTCAAATCTTAATGAGTAAGCCAAGTCTTTTCTCACTAAGATGCTCAAGCCTTTTATCCAATAGCTTAGTGAAGGTATCTTCAATTGCATTCACAATTCTCTACATATTTTGACTTGAGTGAGGTAAAGAGTATTCTACTTTTTTTCTTTAGTCACCATTAAATTACCTTTGATGAGTTTCCATATCACATTGCTTAAGAAGTTATGATACCCCTTATCATTAAGGACACTCATAAAATTCAAGTTAAAGTGCATATCATAAACATGTCTCATATGATTTAGCTATAATTTACTCTTAATGTTGGTCTCCAAACAAATCGGTCTCAAGTTGACAACCTTAGTAGAAGCTTTATTACCCATATGAACAATGCCAAAATCATCACTAATATAAGAAGAGAAGATATCATGTCTAAAGGTAACAAAGAATGAAGCTATAAAATCAATAAGTTAAGTAAAATCATGACATGTCATGTTAACACTGCTATCGCTATAAGAGATAACATAACCATTGAGAGCAACTAAAGTTGTTTTTGTCTTCTTATCTTTAGATTTCTCTCCTAATTTCTCTTTTTTCCACTTTTTACAAAATCGTTTAATATGACTAGGCTTACTATAGTGATAATAGGTGATACCTTTTCTAGACTCATACCTACCCTTGATTTCTTATGTTTTTCTGAATTCTAATAGGCTCTAGTTTTACTTCTCCTTCATTCCTCTGTAATAATCACTTTTGACTATATAAAGAAACCTGATTGGTTCCTTCTACTCTCTTTATTAAATAAGCTCTCTTTTATTAAGTCCATTAATAACTTGTTGGCATGTACAAAATCATTGAAAGCAATTACTAATGTTTCCCAATTGTCAAGTAAAGTACCCAAGAGTAAACATGCTTGCAACTTATCAAACAAAACAATCTCTTGGTTACTCAATATATTCACTGTGCCCTAAAAGCCATATAGATTCTTAAAAACTATCATCCCATCCTTTAATCTCATATGAACAAACTTCCTAACAAGAAAAGCTTTATATGGGGATTTTTTCTCTTATACGACTCTAAAAATTTCTTCCATAAAGTTTATGCTTTTGTCTCCTAAGCTACATGGTGAAACATTATATTATTAATCTATTGTCTGATTAGACCCACTGTTTTTTATGTTACTTTTCCCAATCCTTATTAGTTTGTTTGGTGTCACCATTCTCAATTGGGTCATACATATTCTTATAGTATAAAATATTCTATATCTTTGACTTCCAGATAGAATAATTATATAATGTCAATTTAAACACATTTCTATTAGAATCATCTATTATGAATACACAAGAAAACCCGACTACTCTGCATAAGATTTTGATACCAGTTTGTTGGAAAAAATTCAAATAATCACGAAAATAAAACTGCTAGCAGAATAATATTTTTCCTTTTTATACAATCAAATGAGTAATAACATCAAAATAATAAATCAACCACAAAAATAATAACCAAACACACTCACAAGAACGTCAAAATTTTTATGTGGAGAATATTACAAAACAAAGGTAAAAAGTCATAAGATGTAGGCCAAACAAAAAGCTTTCACTGATAAAATTAATGGGTACATAAAGTTCTTCTTCAAATTATCCAAAGACTATCAATATCAATTACTTAAAAGATGTTTATCAATATATAAATCCAAACTGAAATAAAATGATTTAAATCAAGTGGGCATGTCAAAATTAACGAATAAAGAAAACAAATAACAATCAGTTTTTCATATTGTAGAACGTCTTATTATGAACAACATACTAAAATTTCATCACAATAAGGCAAGAATCAATCATCCGATTGAGACGAAATTCTCACTATTCTTCTTTGGCTATTTAACATAGAAAAATTAATAGTCTAAAGTATATAATTATATATATGCTTAAATTAATAGATCAAGTTTTAGGTTCAAATTTTAATAATAATTTTTTTAATTTGATTTTTTTAGTAAGTCAAATTTACGTTTTTATCTGATCCGCTCTAATTTTTAAAATGATGATTTTATGTATATGTACATTCTTTATTATTTATTAATGTGCGATAATTTTGGAGGGGCCTAACCTAACCATTGATAGTTAGCTCAAGATTAATATGTAGTCAAATTAATCATCTTACATGAAATCCTAAATTTTTTGCGTTGAAATGTAGATGTATAAGCTTGAGACCATCAACTTTAATAATCTCTTAATAATTTTTCGATCTTCGTTAAAAGTTTTTTTTGTTTTTGTTAAGTAAAAAATATATTAACAAAAAGAAAACCGTACAAGTTGTAAACAACCGAAGTGTCGTAAGAAAATTTGTCCGCAAGCGAAAACACGATCCTAAACAACGCAAAGGCCTAATCTCTTGAGTCTATCTAGGCTTCAGCAGAGATAAGTCTCAAGCAAAAGGAAATCAAACAAAAAACCAAAAGAGAGAAGTATCTCATACTTTCGCGTTTCTATTTACAATCCAAAAAATAATGGAGATATGAACGAAAGAAGTAATATTGGAATGCCATAAATGACAACCCTTTACATAATTACAATAACTACCGATATGAAAACTAACCAATATCCCCATGTTGCCATGATGCTCCTAGATCCTTGCAAACTAATCCTTATCAAGCTTGTAGACCACAACGCCTCCACCTTGCTTAAGGCAGCCAAGAACAAATCACCCAAAAGAGTTCTTAAAGCTAACTTCAGCATCCGCAGAGTCACCTCATGGAGTCTACAAATGGTGCTGTAGGTGGCCCGAGCCAAGGCTTCAAGCCTCAAAAGAGTCACGACCAGGCTTCTTGCCGGCAGCATCAAAATCCTGGCAGGCAGCTCAAAAACACTGCCCATACCAACCTAGCTGCAGCCTGCATTATGGAGCAAAATGGGCCTCCTTAATCCCCTGTATATGTACAAGAATATAGGTAAAAAAAACCACCAGAAAATCCAGCTTGTGCCCATCAAAAGGAAGCCTCAAAGTTGGGTAGAAAACATGCTCCAAACTGGGTAACTGGATTTATAAACAGTTTTTACTGTTCAAGATACAAGAAACGTGAACAGTAAAAACAAAATTTACACTTAAAACAGGGAAGAAGGCAACCATTCGAAAATTCGATCCTTGGTAAACGGGTCCTCGCACGTGTATTTTGATGCAGATAACCTGTTTCAAGTGATAGCATGCTTGCAAATTCGTCGGAATAAGGAATGCATAGTAAGAACTCCCTCGTGTTCACATGAATAGTAGCAACCTTAAAGCCAAATTTGGCAGCCCCCAAAGACAAGACTTGCCAACCCCAAGAACGGTGTAATCTGCCAATCTCCCGTAGACGCTGACCCAAGTGAGTCTAAAACATAGAAGTAACTCAAAGCAAGTGAGTGGAAAACAAAATAGTTTTTCTTGCAAAACAGAAAATAAGTTAGTGCAAATCTTATTCCTTACTTCACTCTTGTGAATCAAGTTACTAGCCAATAAGGAATGGAGACCTCCCAAAGGCATTTACAATTCCCCTCTCTCGAACCTCTCCCAATACAAGGAACAAAGAGAAAATTCAGAATGCGCCACCATTTTTGGAAACTTTAACAGGAAGTGACTACTAAAAAGCAATGACCACATTCTAACTCATTTTAACAAAATCAAAAAACTCTACCCCTTTATTCTTAATGATCCTTTTTACATTGATACACATATTCTTTGGCATGGGAAGATCTAGAGAACACTCGACTATTCCTCTCTCGCTAGATATAGTAAATATTATCTCCTAGACTTAACTTAGTTAAGGTACTCCGAAGTGAATTATCCCTTCGGACTTAGCAATCTTTAGACAATACTCTCCTCAGTCTTGGCCTTTGTAACTCAAGTTCAATAGGGTTAAAATACTACTCCAAATGTATTAACTAAAATTTCATTAAAAAAGCACGTGGTTTATGTTTTTATCATGAACATCACACAAAACACACATAGAGTTAAATCAAATATTATATCTGTGAAGTTTGTCCAACGTGTTTAAGCGATTACTCAATGCGAACTTGGCTGAAAATTACTATGTGCCTTCCTTCTAAGTAGCTGTGTGTAAATGATTATTGTACCCAATCTAGGCCGAAAGACTTTTCCACCTCTAGTTTAGTGAAATGATAACTTTCCACGTATTAAATTTTAAAATATTATTTTTTCAAAAAATTAATCTTCTATAATTTTTTTGTTTTTTTTCTTCTTATTTTTTCATTTTCTATTTTTCATTTTTTCTTTGAAAAAAATTATAATTTTTTAAAAATTTTTAAAATTTTAATATATCACTTTACAATTTTAAAAATGATATTTATATTCTTAAAAAACTGAACGAAACACAGCACTTCAAAATTTTGTTAGACTTATGATGTTTTAAAGATTCAAAGTAATAAAATTTTAAATTAATAAAAATATATTGATAATTTGATATTGATATTAAATATTTAAAATAATTTTTGTTTTTAATAAAAATGTAAAAACATTTATTTCTAGGAAATCAAACATATTTACTGCCAAAAATGAATAATGACTGAAAACTTAGCTTTCAAAAATTAGTTGAAAATAATCATTCTGCCTCTATTTTATATATGACTTCCAAGTTAAAGACTTGACCAAAAACAAACGCAGTTCGAACTCTCTAGACACGGCGTACGTAAATATAAACTCCCTATTCTTTTTCATTGTATTCATTATGTTGATAGCCTTTTGGGCAAGCTGTGCCTTCTGGTCTTTATATAACATCAGATAAGATCACCATATAATCATCAAGCTCTTAGCACCAATCAAATAAGCTTATATTAAATAGGTTATAGTAAACTTATAGATCGAGTTAGAATATTCATCAAATATTCTTAAATCTATATACCCGTTTGTAGCTAAAATAGTTGACTGGTAGACGCATGTATGGATAGCTTTCAAGATGATGAGCAAAAAATGTTAAACTTATTTTTAACGTGCATGTAAGTTGATTTCAAAGACCGAATAAAGAGTTGATAAAAGCCAATTTCTTTAGTAGTGTGTGTATTATGCATACATACATACATACATACATATAAATTTGACTCTGGATTTCATTGTTGTCATCGATCAAACCGAGTGAGAACTGTTTAACTTAAAGATCATGTGATTCTGGTGTTTGACCATTATGCATCTATTTCCTTCAAGCTTCGTTCTCTTCCAATTCAAATAAAAGCTTCTTCACTCATAATAAAGCTAAGTTTAATACATTTAAAAATTATAATTTGGATAAACAATATTAATGTGAACCTTCAAATTAATTAAATTTTTAATGAGGAGATTTACCAACCAACTATATATTGACTATATCCCCTCTCCTCTCCGAAATGAATATAATATAGCTTCACATATTGAAAATTGTCATATAAATAGTATACTTTCAGTGCAATTTTATAATTTCTAATTATATGGAGTCTCAAATATTTCTATAAAATTTAAATAAAAATTTTTAATTTAGTATTTTATAGTTTGTACATAGATCATTTGTATTATGATTGAATTTTATTTATTTGATTAATGTAAATTAAATCTTCCATGTGGCATTTAGAGCCAAATGTTTTAGGTTATAGAATCTGAATTTTTGAATTTGAAATCGAAATTTTTCTAATTTCGAAATTTAGGTTTTGAAATTAAATTAAGGTTCAACAATTTTGAAATTGGGATTGAAATCAAAACAAGGGTTTAAAATTCAATGCCAATTTTAGGGTACAAAATTGACAAATTCAACCTTTGAATTAAGGTTCGAAAATACAAGATTTCATGAAGTAGATATTGAATTCAACCTAGGATTTCAATTTTAGATAGGATTTTAGCATTTTTTATGTCTGAAATTTGACCAAAAATGTTGTCATACATGACTAACTTCTTGTTGCAGCTTATACTGAAATTGGAGGCAACATAGTAGTCAATGACATAAGCCATGTGCTTATGTTGTTTTCCTGTCAACTAGTACTATCGAACGACATCAAGAACGGGGAGAAAATTATCGCTAGCAACTTGAAGATCCTTCCTCGTGATATGATGTTTTGATGCAATTTTGGCCGACAAAATCAATAGTGAAGCTACCAGGATGAGCTAAGATTTTGTTCTCCTATGGTGTGGTATCAAGTCTTTGAATGATGATTGGGAATTGCAACATTGGATTGGCAAAAATAGGTAGACTATGGTTTTGTTTTATGGGTCAACTCTAGGCGAGAAAACCTAAAGCCGACCTAAAAAATAAAATGATTCCTTAACTTGAGAGTTAACACGTTAGTTTTAACTCTAGCTTCTTAGCAAGTGTACTAGATCTAAGTAATAAAAAAAAAAAAAAACTTCATGTTGTCATATTTATGAGATTACATAAGCAAATTCTAAGACAACACCACCCCTAACATTACCTAAACTAATGAATATGAATCGAAAGTAAATCTAAAACTAAAAACATAAACATAAACAAAGCAATTAATAACTAAGCCTAAGCAATTCAATTGGATAAATAATATGTGAGAGACTACTAAGACTTTGGATTCACTGATTAACTTTACAGTAGAATTTTTATGTGATTGAAAATATTATGTTATTCATGTGACAACGAAACTCCCTAAATTGATCAATATTCTTTCTCAAGTAATATTAATTCTTTTTCACCTTCTAACAACCTAAATATCTTTATATAAGTTTAATTATATGAAAATGCATTAGCACTATATGAAATCCATTAACTTTCAACACAAGTCTATTATGTCTATAACTATTGCATGTATCAATTCATATATCTCTATATTCAATTGATATATAGTTTGTATTTTCACAGTTTTTATACAAATACAAATTCTATTAAAAGTTAATTAGATTTTTAACAATCATTAAGTTCAAAACACAACTCATCATGAACTAACATGCTCTTCAATCAAAATTAAAAAACACTATAAATCCATGAATTAGCTAGCCTTAGTCTTGGCAAAAAAGATTTAGTTCATCATCAATCAAGAAAAAAACACTCAAATTCAAAAAAAGCATAACCAAGATAAAAGATAAAATCAGATAGAATCTTTGAATCTTTATTGAAATCTTTTTGAAATCTTCTCACAATTATAATCCTTATTGTCTAATCAACTGAGTCTTTAAAAAAAATTAAGATTTATGTGAAAAATATTTCTAAACACTTCTTAAGGTAGCTTTTTTCTTTCAGGTAGGAATATATTTAATATATACAGTCTAGGGTTAGGGTTAGAATTTCAAAAAATTCAAAAACCTTTTAAGGCATCTTGTCGCGATACTACGCAATGATGTGAATTGTTTTATAGTTGCTTGGGTTGAGTTCATTTTATTTGTTTTATATTGATATGCATTTTATGTGAATGATTATTTGTGAAAAAAGTTTTAATTTTCAAAAGTTTTTTATATAACCTATTCACCCCTTCCCCTTTAGATTGTTTGCCATTTAGCTATTTGGGATTCAATAACATGTGAAGGCCTTGTGGTGCCATTTGAATAAGTATTGTGGCATAAAGTATCATACTCATGTTGAGATTCATAAATTTAAATTATCAACTCTATTGTGTGTGGTTAGTTGTCATGTGACATTAAAACTATTGTTCATTAGGTTAGATTTAATATTTTTGTTTTCTGTTGAGATTAGTATAGATAATTAGGTATCCTGATATTAATTACCAAAGTGATACATTATTGAAGCTTGCAAATCTTTTACTCAGTAATGATACATTTGATAATTTTGATACATACAATTTCCTACCCAAAGGCAGTCATTGTGTGCATTAGTTTTGGAAATACACTTAAAGGTGGTTAGGTTTATAACCTTGTGATTGAGCTCGAAAGGAAGTTAAGTGTGATGCACAAAAAATCCCTATTAGGTGATATATCAAATTAAACTCAAAATAAAGGAAAAAGATAAAAATGCTCAAGATTTTCTCTAACACTTATTGTTTCAAATAGACTCCTTTATATAGGTTTTTAACATACTGAACTAAGATAGACTAGACTGAGCTTAGAGAATCGAGTATGAAAATAAAAAGTCGTTAAACACCTATATCACCCAATTGAGAGTCGACCTTCACTATTATGGTTTTTTCATTAAATGGGTTGTCGAAGTTAATTAAATTCCGATTTAATTATTATGAAATGAAAATATTTTATCATATCCTTCTAAAACATAAAATAAACAAAAATAATAAAAAAAAAAATAATGAGAAAAGTAAATAAAAATTACATTTCCCTTTATTCCTATCCATCTGTTGTACTCGTCAATAAATTAAATCCAGCAAAACAGTCGTTAGTTAGGACATATAATTTATAAATTGTGCAGAATACCCTAATCATGATTTCAAATAAATATAATGAAGAAGAGTGTCCAGGATTTCTGAATCCTTCATGGGCGAGTGATGTTGTTTGAATAGTCTGCGCAGCTTGCTTCTATTCCTTGCAGGGTTCGCCCGTCCAGGGGCAATACGAAGAAGACAATTGAATAACAAAATTTATGCATTCCTACTACATAATGTATACGATTCCGTCTACTGATCCGCCACGGCATTAGTAAATCGTCAATAGTAGAATACAATTATTATTACGGACATAACTTGATCAATATTGGGAGGGGTTTATGAACTCCCAAAATTGATTCTAATCTCTCCTAATTTTATTTTTAAAATTTCAGTCACAAACAAGCATCAAAGCCTTCAAATATATGCAATTTTTCACCCAAATCCAACACTAATTAATCACCAACAAATATAAATAAAAATTTTACAAGAAAACAAACCTCAAATATAAAGGATTTCTCCACTAATTTGAAGGTGAACCAAGGATAAAAGAGATTCCACCACCAAGGTTCTTCCACCACCAAATTCCTTCTTGCAAATGGAAATTTGGATAAAGGAAATCAATCATTCACATGAGCCATCAAGCATCATGGAATTGGAAGAAAGCCAAGGCTTTTCAAATTTTTAATTCATCAAAAGCTCCCTTACAATAAAGTTAAGTTACCTTTTTATAGGCAATATACAACCTTGGTTAAGCTAACCCTAGTTAACTTAAATACAATTTAAATAAAATAAAATAAAACATAAAATACAAATTATAAAAGTTTCCTAAATTTAATTATAATGCATAATTTAAATACAAACATATTATAAAATATTATAATTTTGCATACTTGTATCTTTATGTAATTTTCCCTTGATTGAATTGACTTTCATTCGAATTTTTCGATTTGAGTATTTGATCCGAATTAATTATTTGAATTCGATCTGAAGAGTCGTTGGCACTCGAATCTGTATTGAAGGTCATTCAAAACTCAAAATTATCAAAAAGGTTGCATTGCAGCAATTCTGGAAGTCAAGACATGCAAGGAAACCTGAGAAAAGGCTGAAAATCCGCAAATCAGGTAGAACCCAAGTGCTGCTGCATGCTGCATGCGTGCGGGCAGCGCGCAAGCAAGTGCGCATGTCGCCAGGCCATTTCTTCACTTGTGTGATTCCAATTTGATTCTCGTCCGATTCAACTCTCGTTTCCTTCATTAGCTTCGTATGAAGCCATTTGATGATTTCACACTCCTTGATGTGCAATTTTCTATTGTTTTCGTGCCTGAGCATGATCCGAAGGCTTGGGGGAAAATTTTGCAAAATGGTTTGGAATTCCTTCTGAATGCTTCGATCAAAGTCGAATAAGCTCTGAATGCTTCGATCAAAGTCGAACAAGCTCATTTTTCTTTCATTATTGGCTTGGAAAGGCTTCAATACGCTTGCGAGGCACTTTGGAGTCATCAAGGAATGAATTGCTAATGATGTTTCTAAAATTGCATTTTGATTCGAATTTGGATATATATCATAACTTCGATCAAACAAAATATAAATCCTTCAGTCATCAGCCATATATATTTTCATGCCAGAATTTAGTACCATGTGAATTATCCATACACAATTTAACTAATTCATGTGCGATTCGATTTACACACATTGAGACTCTACAAAGTAAGTCTCACTCATCAATTGAACATTACGCACGCTTTAACTCAGATTTAACAAAATGAAGCAAAACATGCTCAACATTTTACATACATGACAAGATTTGATTACTTTTGAAATTAAGTAGTTGTTTTTGGTCATTTAATTTATTTTTTAAAATTTAAATATTTTTAATTTTTTAAAATTTTTTAAAATTTTTTAATATATTTATATTTAAATATTATTTTATAATTTTATTATAAATTTTTATTTTTTAATGAAAGTATTTTAATTATTTTATAAAAATATTAAAAAATTTAATTAAAAAATAATAAAAAATAAGTATTTGAGTTTTTAGAAGTTAAAAGTAAACTTTTTATTTAAGCGAAGTCTTGGTGGGAATAAGTTCATTGGCCTTACGAAATATAAGGGTATCATGTACTTACAGAAAATCCAAGCTGAAACAGCATGCTCAAGTGAAGTCGGTTTATGAACTCAAGTAAAGAAAAACCTAACCATGGTTGAAATGTTTGGTTAGGTTGGCTTACCCGGCTAATTGTGACACTATGTAATTCTTTTTATTTATTTAATTTCATTTAGTTTCTCATTATATCCTCGTAAAATTGAAGCCAATTACAACCTCTTCTTCTTCCTTCTCTCCGCAAATTCGATCTGCAATTCTCAGGTGTCTATCTGTTCTCTTTACCCGCATGCATCTATCTCTTTATTTATTTGTAGATTCATCAACTCATCTGAGATCCTTTTCAATTTCTGTGATTAGTTATTTATTTATTTTTTTTAATTTTTGCTGATTTTGTGTATCGATTGACTGAGATTGAAAAAATTGAAATTTGATTGATATCAGAAATGTGATTTCTCGGTAACATGATTATATATTTTCTTTTATTTTTTTGGTTATTTAGTTCGAGAATTTTAATGTTATAGGTTTTGAGTACGATTGTTTTAATTCTGAGAATAATTAGAGGCATATATGGATGTTTGGCTTCAATAAGTAAATAATATAATCTCGTATGATTGTCTGCATGCCAAATGAGTTTGTGTTTGCGAACTAAAGATTTGTTGTTAAAAATCTGTGTGTTTTCTCTTGTGTGTGTGTGTGTGTGTGTGTATTTGTGTTGATATCTCTCTCGCTCTCTCTTTTTTTTTAATTTATTTAGTTAGTGATATAGCATTTTTCTGCAAGTTGCTGTTATTCAATATAAAAATCTCACTGATTATGGTTTTGCTTGTCGTTTTAATGTTTATTTAATTACTTTTTTTTGGCAGTTATTAAATATATTGCTATGGCAGACGGTCGTGAGACTGATAAAAACATTGAGATATGGAAGATTAAGAAGCTAATCAAAGCACTAGAGGCTGCAAGAGGCAATGGTACAAGCATGATTTCTCTTATCATGCCTCCACGCGATCAAATATCGCGAGTCACTAAGATGCTTGGGGATGAATTTGGAACTGCTTCCAACATCAAGAGTAGAGTTAATCGTCAATCTGTCTTAGGTGCCATTACTTCTGCTCAGCAAAGGTTGAAACTCTACAACAAGGTTCCTCCAAATGGGCTTGTGCTTTACACGGGAACGATTGTTACCGAGGATAGCAAGGAAAAGAAGGTCACTATTGACTTTGAGCCTTTCAAGCCCATTAATGCATCGCTTTACCTTTGTGACAACAAGTTTCATACTGAAGCTCTGAATGAACTTCTGGAATCTGATGACAAGTTTGGTTTTATCGTCATGGATGGTAATGGGACCCTTTTTGGTACACTATGTGGAAACACCCGTGAAGTCCTTCATAAGTTTTCTGTTGATCTTCCAAAGAAGCATGGAAGAGGAGGGCAGTCAGCACTTCGGTTTGCTCGGCTCCGTATGGAAAAGCGCCACAACTATGTAAGGAAGACTGCTGAGCTTGCTACACAGTTTTACATCAATCCTTCCACTAGCCAGCCCAATGTTTCAGGACTGATACTTGCTGGGTCAGCTGACTTTAAAACTGAGCTTAGTCAGTCAGATATGTTCGATCCCCGTCTTCAGGCAAAAATCCTGAATGTTGTAGATGTTTCTTATGGAGGGGAGAATGGGTTTAATCAGGCAATTGAGTTGTCTGCTGAAATCCTGTCAAATGTGAAATTTATACAAGAGAAGCGACTGATAGGGAAATATTTTGAAGAAATAAGCCAGGACACTGGAAAGTATGTTTTTGGTGTGGATGACACGTTGAAAGCTTTGGAAATGGGTGCTGTTGAGACACTTATTGTCTGGGAAAATCTGGATATTAATAGGTACACCTTGAAAAACACCGTTAACAATGAGATTATTATAAAACATTTGAACAAGGAGCAAGAAACACATCAGAGCAACTTCCGTGACTCAACCAACAATGCTGAATTGGAGGTTCAGGAGAAGATGCCACTTCTTGAATGGTTTGCTAATGAATACAAGCGTTTTGGTTGTTCACTTGAGTTTGTTACCAACAAGTCGCAAGAGGGATCTCAGTTCTGCAGAGGCTTTGGTGGGATTGGGGGAATCCTCCGCTACCAGCTTGATATGAGGACATTTGATGATTTTTCTGATGATGGAGAAGTTTACGACGATTCTGAATAGCAATCAATCAAACGTACTCTACTGCCGGTGCAGGGAGATGGGGTGAAAACCCTGCACTGGTACACAACACATTGCGCCTGCTTCCCGGTGTCTCTGTTCCAAAAGTTTTTCAAAGTTCTTTTGAGGTTTAAATTCCTACATTCCTCTTTAATCCTGCAACTTCTTGTCTTGTGTACTGGCTGTCTTTATTGATGTTTCTCTACAATTAATTGCAGAGTTCATTTCTAATAGTTTTCTTTTTTCTCCTTATCACCTTAAATCTTTCTTTATCAGGGGCAATTGCATGATATTATTTTTGCAAAGCAAGCTTAAATCCATTATGCCATAAGGACTATGTGATGGAGCAGCTCAGTATGATCAAATGAAAGAAATCATGGATAAGGAAGGTTGGAAGGGCTACTGCATACGGATGGAGGGGGGTTCTATATGTTGCGCCTTGGTTATTGCTAGAACAAAGACCTCTTTAAAATATCTATAGGTAATATTATATATGGTCATTGGTATGAAAGCCATGGATGGTTTGTGATAAATGTATCTCTGACATACTTTCGAATGGTTTTGAAATTTTTGCTTGTGCTGGAAGTCTCCACTGAACGTTTTATGCAATTTACTTTTTGTGAACGTCATAATATGGGCATGGTATTATGATTGATTATTATTATGATATATTTTGCAAATCACTCTTTTTACTATTTAGGTCAACTCTGCTATAATTTTATCCTGTATTATATTGCTTTTTATGTATAGTTCATTTACTTGAGGGGATGATTCTGTTTCATTTATACATCAAAAACTATCCGTTGTTTAGGTAGCCGAAACTAATGAGGAGAAATTTTATGTGCAGATTGGCTGGTTTTAACTTCTTTTTTTCGTAAGTGGTCTGTGTTGTTTGAATTAATTTGATGGATAATTAATTAAGTTAGTAATTCTTCATGGGATCAATGTTATACATGAATAGACAGCAAATTAAGGATTGGCTATAGTATCCTCTCATAGAAAATGAATTTTTCACTTCTCAATCTCTCAATCTTCGTTATTGGCCAAAAACTTGACCACATAACGATTCTATTGTTCTCGTCATGGTCCTTTCTTTTCGCATTGGGTGAAGCCATGTTTCTTTGACGTTTTTAGTGATTGCTATTGTCGATCTTGAAGATTCAAACTGATTTTCAGTGAGCAAAATGAAAAAGAGAAGTTAGGACAAATTGTTTCTCAAATACAAAACGTTTAAAAATGGCAAAATTCCAACAATGGAGTTTGGTCTCAATGAATTGCTTATATGCCATCAAGAGCATGTTAATATTGGTATTGAATTGCTGGAAGAGAAGAAAAATTATTTTTGAAGACAACACTATCACGAAACCACCTTATTTGAATCTTCAAATGGATGGGTAGAAGTTCAAGCTATGCTATGCAATTCATTTCTTTTATCATTTCAGAGAGAGTGGTTCAGTTGATGCAGAGAAAATGAAGCTACTTTGTCATCAATATGAGAGCAGTTGCACAAATGGGTTTGAAAGGATATGTATATACTGTGGATAAAACTAATTTATTTTATTGCATGTAAGTTGATAAATCTCTTACAACAAAGCAGTTGGAAGGGTCGAAAGAAAAAATAAAGAGAGAAATACGATTGTTATTCATTGCAATGGTGACAACTTTGACAAATCTCCACTTTGGGTCATTGATGAGTTTCCTAATCTAAGATGCTTTAAGAATGTTGACTATGATAGGCCCAATTGTAAGTATCTAGTGAATTAAACACATTGAATAACATCTTTGTTTTTTTTTATAGAATAATTAAAATGGTTTGTTAGTATAAATATCTTGGTTTATTTTGGATAATTGTACTTATATGGCAAAAAGAAGAATCTTCCCCTTCTTTCGTTTTATCACACAGCTGTTTCGTTTTAATTATCAAATGACACTTCCAAGTTTTAATCATGTGAAACCGACATCATTAAAAATTTCAAAAGTTATTATCGTTAATGTTTTAATCATTCGTTTTTAAAACAAATAAAAAAGGTTAAAAGGGTTATTTTAAGACATTAATATGGTCAATTGAGGTAAAATCATAAACAATTGTTAATTATTTTGAGCATTACAAAATTAAGACCTTTATATCGATAAATTACAAATAACGAATGAAATGGATAAAAGGGTTAAAAAGTTAATACATAATTGATTGAATAGAATCATTAAAACTTCACTATGATAATTAAATGGATATTAATGTCTTTCATAATCATATAAATGATAACTATCCAAGCTCTAAGGTTAGTAGTTGATTCCATAAGCATAACAACCGATTTGAAATAAAAATATTATGAATAAGAAATTGTTGGGCCCTCCTATACTTGGATGTCATAAACCGAGAGAAATAATTAAAATTGAGCTATCATGATTGAGACATGACATAATAAGGGATGACCCTTGAGGGCAGATCTTTTGTTTTGGTAATGTATTATGGGTCATTTGAACAAGCCATCGGGCCCTTCAAAAATTTACGCTGCATTGTTTCATCCTATGCTTCATTGTAAATAGGTGCATTTCATTCTTTATAAAATCAACCAAGCTACCAAGGTTTCGTCTAATATTTGGAACAAAGGCTTGCAGTTCAAAGCTGTTATTCAAACAATTTGCTCAATGCATTCTCAGTAGTTGATAATAGTGTTCCTAAAGATGGAGGTTGCAAATGATGGTGTCCTGCTCATAGTTATCTCAACCTAAACAGAAGCATGAGCAGTTTGCTTTATAAATTTCTCAACAGTTTTCAGTCATTTCAATTCTCAATTTTCTACTATATCCCAAATTTCAACTTCTAATTCCACTTACAATACTGTGGAAAACATTATGATTTCATGCCTACTAGACGCAATGAAAATGCATTGCCATATTACTGAACAGTTGTTTCTAGCGCTTCAGAATATAACACATGCCAGAATACAACATATCAAAATTTTTATGCAAACCAACCTTTCAGTCAATTGGAATTTCTTTAACAAATCAAAGCAATAAAACAATTTCAGAATACGGCAATACAGTAACCTTGCTTCAATATGGAACACAACAATGGTAGACAAAGACGAGATAGAATGTTTGATGGAGAGATGAGCAAAAAAGACGACATTTTAGGCAAAGCAAATGGTTAGGTGGGATGTTTGTGGTAGAAGAAAAAATGAGAAGAGAGGGAAAACGAGGGACCTTCAATGCTATTTTTAAATTATTTTTATCAGCGTTTTTAAAAACGTTACAAAAAAAAATTAATAACGGTGTTTTGACATATTAACACCAGTATTTAAGAATAACGTTATTATAAATGAATACTTTAGTGACACTTAAAATAAACAATGATTAATATATCGGTATGAAAGACTATTTACACAACTGACATCACTTCAGTTATAGTGATCAAGTCAATAAAAAACTCGTTGTTTTTTATGAACCCTAAGCTAGTCAATGAGAGCTAAGGAATAATCGAGGAAGAGAAAGTATATATGTGGTTAAAGAGAAACCTTTTATGAATAATGTCTAGGTCAACTAGCATACACACACACACACTTAGGTTTGGCATCAGCTAGTTTATATACTATATCATCCATGAAGCCCCTACATTTCCCTTGTGTAAGCTTGACCCTAATTCATTTTAATTGGGTTTACTTAGAAATGGACTTTAATAGTAGTTCATCCAAGTACAACTACAAGCCACCTCATCCATGGCGACAGTATGCTATCATTAGATTACTACTTTTTCAAATTTATGGTCACAAAATCTTTTGTCAATTGTTAACCTAGGAGTTTGATTTTCAAAAACATTTTTTTTTTTGTGTGTTTTTTTAAAACAAATGGATTTTAATGTACAATCTATGGATAAAGTAATATATAATATGGTTATTATATTATACTAATTTTTTTGTAGAGATACAATAGAAACAAAATAAACCCAAAAACTAAAGAAATAACTTTCATTGGTGCTACATGCATCCAGTTCTAGCTACAGCCTGCTAGAAACTTATACATACCACCATATAATAAAATTTAACAATAATGTTTAATAAATCATGCATAAAAAATAATCATGCAAGCACAATAACAAATCCCGAGAAGCCAAATTCTTAAACGTCTCTGTCTCTCTTGCATTCAGGTGGCATCGTTGGGAACCTTGAACGGTCAGTGCAGTAGTTGTAAATGGTGAATCTTTTGCGAACCCAATAGAGCCTTCTGTATTGGTAAGAATCGAGATCCTGAAACTCCTTTTGATCCCACCAACGCTTGCCTTGAGTGGCGCAAAATTTGGCCTCAACTGAGGCTTCACACCCATCAACATGGAAGCCTTTGTACGAAGCAATAAATGGAGCTTTGGACCAATCGGTTTTCTCGAGACCTCCTCTTGTGGCCCAATCGTCCGCATTCCATAAACTTGAGTAGATTTTCATTGGTTGGTTGAAGGGAAAACGAACCCCTAAATCTTTGCAGTTTTTGAAGACTCTAATGGGTATGTCGTCCACAAAGAACCTGTTTGTTTAGGCAGACAATCAAACACATCAGCAAATTGGTCTGTATTGAAAGTTACATAGCAAAGTTTGCGTGACAGTTGGAAATTTTGCAATGTGAAATCAACCAAATCACCATCATTTTGTTGGAAAGTACTGCCCTACAGCTACAGACAAATTTAAACAGGCGTTAAATTTACTCATTGATTTTGTCTCCCCCAACTTTAGCCTTAAAATGGGAAATGGGGAGTTGAAAGACTTACACAATCTGATACAAGTTCCAGAGAACTGAGTAGGCGTGGTAAGCTTTGGTTGGGTCAAACCAAAGGTAAATTCTCTGTTCTCTGTTACCCTGACCTCCGGTGAAGACATTTGTCTGTAAAATGTATGGCTGGCCGGTTCTGTTTCCCAAGAACTCAAAATCTATTTCATCATGCTCTGAGTTTTGAGAAGAAAGCTGTGATTGATGATGCACAACACAACATTAATATAAACAATTTTTGTTTTTTCCGAAAAAAAGAAAAAGAAAAAGAAAAACTTACATAAAAAGCAGTAACAGTCCCTGCAGAATCCCCTGGAACCAATTTGATTTGCATACTGAAATGACCAAACAAGTAAGATCCTTTCGACTGGAAGCCAGTACCTTTATTTTCAAGTTCACATTTTTAAGGTGTTAAAATAAACATTAATCCACAAGTCTTCAATGAACGAAAAAGAAAAATACAAATGGAAGCATACCACTGTATTTGTCGAGGACAAGCTGAATCTCAGAGCTGCCATTTAAGTACTTAATGTGATCAAAAGCCCAAGTGGGCACGTAGTTTCTGCCAAATGGGACATCCACAGGCCTTCTGGGGGGAGCTCCCATCGTTGTTGACACCATAAACAAGATATTCAGAAGCAGAATCAATAAGTGAGAAGCCATTTTTCTGCAGAAACACAAACCAGCTTGACTAGTTCAGTTTCTGTAACAACAAAAGCGGTAGCAAAAGAGAGAAATGTATGATGTTTGTAGGGTCAAGAGTATTACAATAAAGACAGAAGAAGAAGAAGAAGAAAGTGAGACAGAATGATGAGGATAAAGTGTGGGAGGAGAAGGGGTTAAGTACTGTTTGATTTTAGTCTGAACCCATGATCGGGGGTGTGAATGGGAAGCAAAATTAACGGGGTCCAGACAATGTAATTATTAGGATGAGAAATAACAAAGCGAAAATCATGCTAGACATGCCTATGTGTTTGCGTTGGCCTAGACCCCCTTTTTGTGCGACTCATGAGTATGGTCTGCAAATTTGCCAATCATACCAGGGTCTTCAGGTAAAGCCTACGAATTGATTCGATAGGATCTGATTTAAAAAAAAATAATTTTAAAACAAAGTTAAAAAATTTAATATATATATATAATAACAAGTCCGAGTCGTTAAAAGTCTTATGTCCTCTAATTCTAATGGTTTGGCCCAACTCTAAGCATAATAAACCATGTTAGAGCCAACCCGATCCTGATCTGATACTGCCTATCGCTACCTTTATTCTTGAAGCTTTCTTGACAATTGCATTATAAACACAGTTTATACATGAAGAATTATCATTATTATTCCCTTAAAAGGATTCTCAAGCACCCAAACTCGCTAAACCAATTTAATTCAACTTCATTGAATTTATCAATTGCGCCCTTTATCATTGTTAACGGGTTAAAAATGAGTGGTATGAAGTTAACCTCTGAAATACAATTAGATTGATTGGACATTGTACAACCATTAATCATTTTTTCAGTTTAAAGCGTTCAATACTAGCAATCAAAGGTGATTTGTAAAAGATTCTTTGATGGTTATCAAAGAATGTCTCAAACTAGATCTCATGCTATAACATCTTTATAATAGTCATTTTGTAAAAATATTAACTTCTATATAGATGTAATGTCTTCAATATATGCATAACTTCATCTATTTGAATTCAAATCATGAGTCAAGATTGAGTAAAAGGAGGATTCAAAAAGCCTTTTTGCTATACACTCTAATGACTGAAATAATCTTAGAGAAGACTGAATAGGATTTTTAAAGCTTTATGCAAAAGTATAAAAAATAATTAAATCAATAACCGAATAACAATTTTCAAACAAAATCAACACAAGTAAATGAGAAAAGGGAAAGAAGTTTGCGTAGTGAACTTATAGTGGTTCAAAGCTTTTTTTACAAACCTCCTTCATCCATTTCTTGAAACAATTGACTTGAAATTTCACTAGTGATTCGGAATTATACCTAACTTAAAATAAATTTTTGAGATTTTGCTTATTACAATAATTAAATGGGATTTCACCCAAAACTTGTTTGATGCAGAAGATAAGATGATGTAATGCCTTTAAAAGGTAGATATATAAATGAAACACAAAAATTTCTCTCAAAGTTTATAGTTACGCTTTAGATAGAGAGAGTATAGTGAGAACAATAACAATAATATGTAAGTTTGTAGAATTGTTATCTCTAACATTTTTCATTTCAAATAAACTCCTTTATATAGGTTTTTAGGTCTTGAAAATGGAAAAAAGCTATTACTTGCAAATTATATCCACTGGCAGCTGAAAAAACTAACTCTACAATATATTTGCCTTAATGCACGATTGTGTGCCTTCAAGCACACAATCATTTGCCTTTCATTTATGGCATTGAGTATAATCCAATAGTCAACTTAATTCACTTGCCAATACATACATAGTTATGTGCCTTCAAAATAAGAATGATGCTTAAAAGATCAAAATGAGGCATGGGTGAAGGCATGATTGATCACATAAGACTAAGCACCCTTTGAAATTACTTACACATGAGCATGTATCTTTGATACCCAGTTGTGCATAAAAAATATTTGACTTCTTTTTATAGATTGACTATACATGGGAGCATAAGCTCAGGTGCATTGGTAGTGTGTTTTCAAATTTGTCTTGGCATAGAGTCGTGTGTCTTTGACACACATGGTTGAATCTTTCAATTAAAACTCAAAATCGAGTGTGAGATGCTTTAACTACATATGGTTAAATAACATGGGTGATTTTGCTCGTATATGACTTCAAACCATACACATAGGGTCATATGCCATAAGTGCACGGTCATGTGCTACAAACTTTGAAATGATTCAAAATAAAAAACCTAATGTTAGGAATTACATAGTACAATTTAGATGCATCATATAGGTGTGGGTGCAGTAGAATGCATGACAACTATTTTCTTCCATGCCTATGTGATACACAACCACATACACACAAAAAAAAAAAAAAAATTCAATCTACATGCATACACAACATATAATATACATTTAGGAATATTTTTCCTATCTAGGATCATATGATAATAAAAAATTCCATATGTATAGATAAATGAAACCATGTAAGGTTTTGGGCATACTTGCCATTTGCTAATGCCATTGATCTTCAAGTGGCATGAGAGAAACTCCTCTACCACTTTCCAAATACACTCTCATCTTAAAGTACAGAATGCAAGTGATAACCCATATAGGGTAGCATCTGAGAAGCTACTTTACACCACAAAAAATTAGTAGTTATGTGGTATAGAGCTTTGGGTAGTAAAGAGAAGAGACATTCCAAGCAATAACCCAAAGAAGCATAACTCTCTTTTTTTTCAAAAAAAAAACAAGATCAAAAGAATCGAAGAAGAAAAAGAGTGTAAGAGATTGAGAGAGTGAAATCAGAAATCATTCATTTCCTTTTATACTTTTTCATAGATGGCACGTGTGACAAACACATGATTGTATGTTACTCTATCATAGGTTTGCCTAAAAGGGGCTACTTACTCTCATAAATTTACTTAAAATGGGCAATATAATTCCAAGCACTATCTAAAAAGGGTAATTCATTTGTTGGGGATGCTTAGATTAGACTAATTCATTGTAGGCTCACCTAGAAAAAAGGTATTTTACTTTTAAGCTCTATTTAGAAGGGGCAACTACTTTGTCAGAGATACTTAAAAGAGGCTAATCCATCGTAAGTTTGTATAAAAAGGATATCTTACTCTTGTAGATTCACTTAAAAGGGCAATCTATTTTTGAGCTTTATCTAAAAGAGGTAACTCATTTATCAATGACATCTAGAAGAGTCTAATCCATCGTAAGTTCACCTAAAAGGGGCATTCTACTTTTGTAGATTAGTTTAGAAGAGGCAATCTATTTTTAAGCTTTGCCTAGAAAAGGTAACTCATTTGTCAAAATGCCTAAGATAAGCCAATCTATCATAAGTGTGCCAAAAATGGGTATTCTACTTTTTGTAGATTCACCTAAAAAGGGTAATCTACTTTCAAGCTCTACTTAGAAGGGGTGACTTACTTGTCACAGATACTTAGAAGAGGATAATTTATTATAGATTCACCTATAAGGGGTATCTACTCTTATAGATTCATTTAAAAGAGGCAATTTACTCTATTTAAAAGAGGTAAATCATTTGTTAAGAACACTTAGAAAATGCTATTCCATTTCTTGGGTTTGCTTTTGAAGTAGGGCAATCCAACCGTTGGAATATTACAGGAATATTTTAGGTTACAGCCATATTTGAAGATAAATCCTATAGGATCATATAGACTTAAGGAGTTAGAAGGGCATACCTTTGCCATGGTGCTTTATCCATAAAGGTTTAAACTATGTATCTTTTCTATATAATTTATTGTATTTTACATATATTTTCATTGCATTCATAACACACACAAAATTCACAAAGTAAAGGGGAACTATGAACACTCTATTTTAGACCTAATAAAGTCATCCTCTAAGCGAAGAAAAAACCTAAAAAAGTAGTTTAGAGATTTTGAAGCATCGAGCTAAAGAAAAACAAGTGAAAGAAAAACTTTAAGGCACTAAAAGCCCATAAAACCTGTAAAACTAAAACCCACAAATATATCCTAGCCCACTAAACAAAACTAAAAATAAACCTAACAAAAAATAAACCCATAAAATAAATAGCCAAAAACCTAGCCAGCTAAATAAAAATAAAATCCAAACCCAAAACTCACCTAAAGTCCAAAACCCACCTAAATAAAAACCCAAATAAGCTAAAAACAAGAGAGCCCAAGAGAAGCAAAATTCAT
The DNA here is from genome assembly GCA_026122585.1 of Anacardium occidentale. Classification (NCBI taxonomy): domain Eukaryota; kingdom Viridiplantae; phylum Streptophyta; class Magnoliopsida; order Sapindales; family Anacardiaceae; genus Anacardium; species Anacardium occidentale. The sequence continues at coordinate 425,412 of JAJEJH010000224.1, forward strand.
ATAGTCTACCAAGTAAAACCTATAAAGCTAGCCGACGAAATGAAGCTCAAAAGCAAGAAGCATGCAAACCTAAGCTTGCCCAGAAAAGAAAGCACTTGCACGTGGCTTTTAAAGCCTAAGAGCAACCTTGGCATGAACCTTTTTAGAATGTCCTAGATTGACCCAACCACTAATTTGTGGTATTGAAAGCAATGATGAGATTTTCCCTTAATGCATATGACATGTTTACAAGGAATGTGATGTAAAATATGACATGTTTACAAAGAATGTGATGCAAATTCTTATTATGTCATTGTTATGATTATTCATATTCAATCCCTATCTTAGTTTAATCAAGCTTAAGGGTAAGGGCCTTCAACTTTATCAATAGCCCCAACCTTTCTTTCTTATACCTAATTATTAAGAAAATTTATGCACATATTAGGTGGCCTAGGGTTAACGCGCCCCTTGGACTAATCTTTCTAAGGTCTTATCGAAGTTATTTTATACATATGCTTATTATTATTCATTATTTTCTTACAAGAGGAATTATAAGTTTTCCTAGGTGGGGTTAATACTGACTGGGCCATTAAGAGGCTTATTTGCTTGCGTCTTATACCTGTGGAATCTTCATATACAAAAGGGCCATTTTCTTGAGGAAACATTGATGAAATTTAAAGCATTATAAGTTCAGGTATATTTCAAAATAAGTTGATCTTAGTCTTACTCATTTTCGGATATGTCAGGTTATGATGTCACCAATTCGATGCATTAACCTTTCCAAAAGTGTTCTCTTCACGAAAGGATCACTTAAGAAAAGGTTGACAAAATTTGATTATCATATTCTAGGTATACTTCAGAATGGTTTCAAATTACTCAAAGTTTCATACACAAAGATTCGACTCAATCACACATGCGTAATTAGGTCTTAAAGGTTAGACTTTCTAAGGGCTACTACATGAGTTTCAATTCGTGTATAAGTCCCAGGCTACCAAATGTGAGAATTAGATATTCTTTTTATACTTAAAGGTATGTGCCAAAGGTTAATATACAAGACAAACATCCTCTTGGCCAAGTGGGCTTTCAAGCTAAGTTTAGACTATCACCGAGGTTTAAAGGTAGAGTAATATATGTTTGTATTATGAATGCAAGGGATAGATTCTTATCAAACAAGAGATATATATATTCAAACAAACCATATTGAAATCAACTTATTGTATTTGTCCTCAACTTAATCATTAGAGACTATGAAGATGGTTTTTGCCTTACCAAGTCAAGTTGATCGACTTGTCATTTTGTTTGGATATCCTAGATGTAACTAAGAGGATGCATAGAATGAGTTTTTGGCCTATTATGGAGTTTTTAAAAGGGAGTTACCACTTAGGGGTTACCCTATAAAAAGAAGCATCATGAAGATAAATAATTTTGTAGATTCCTTGCAAGGACTTAACCATCTATACTTACCTAATAGGTGGATTAGGTGAGTTAAGTACGACGTGAGAAAATGTTGAGAACTATGTTGACTAGTTTGAGGGTTGACCTCCACTCAGGTGGTTCATTTGGAAACATTTACCATGTCAATTAGATTCCTCATTTTATTAACATCTAATGCATTTCAAAAAACTAAACATACATTTAAAGTAATAAAATATCCCTAAAGTGATAAAAGTTAAATTACAACAAATTCACCCTTAAATATCCACCCTTAAAAAGCCTAGGAAAAGTAAATTACAAGCCATGCACCATTAAACAAGCCTAGGAAAAGTAAATTCATACACCCTCAAATCTAACAAAATAAATCCATTCACCCTTAAGTCTATTAATAAATAGTGTACAATAATTCTTAAGAATTGAAAAACAACCTACAATTAATTAGAAAATGCATATTTACAAGAAATAATTTACTTTATTCATTAAGTCAACCTGTGGATGTGCATTGATTAGATGAATCCATAAATAAGTCACTTTGTCTACTTTTCCTTTGACTTATTTTGCATATTTCTTATAAAAAATAGGGCATAACCACTCTCATCAATAGAAGACCCATAAATGTACACAGATGACCTAAAGAAGAATCATCCATTCATTGAATGATGGTCATCCATTGACAAGTCTTGTTATATAGATCCAAAATAATGCACAATGTTATTCTATTCATTATTATGCATAACTTTATATAAAGAGTTTCTATCGTATTTAGAGACCAAGTAACAAAACATTTATCATTCACCCAACATTTATTTGATAGAAACACACTTGAGGAATCCATAACTGATCCATGGACAATTGACAATTGTCCATAAAATGAACATTCATGGTTCGTTCTTTTATTTCCACCTACTAGTTAAAAGAGTAGTTTAAGACTATCATAATAGTCACACAAAAAAACCATGTTATTTCTTGATACATATTCCCCATGATTTGTCTACCTATCATTTTATTCTTAACATTAATATGTATAGATCCATACATTTATAATCACATAACCACTCAAAACATTACTTATATTGGAGCCTACAACTCATGTAAATAAACATTATGGACATTAGCATAGGCATATTGCATATACAATGTTTTAGATAATAAGAAAATAAGGATCAAATTCATTTAATAATAACATGTAAGCAGTCTAATGTTGTACATGGATGATCAATGACACCATCTTTATGTATAAGATCAAGTGGTCTACACACTATGCTAAAAGAACAAAGAGACAAAACACGAGAAAAAAATCAAATAAAAAGAAAAAAATCCTTTTCAAGCGACTAACTTAGACATCTTTACAATGTTAGATTTCCTTTAATGTTAGAAAAGTTGTTCGTCATTGATCAAATGAAGAGTAATGTTGGTTCCTAGCTTTAATGCCTTTAGAGTGTCTAAGGGTGTTTGTAGAATGGTTCTATGTGGTGTTTGAGAGTGTTTTAAGAACGTTTCTGGGTGGTGTTTGAGAGTGTTTTGGAAGCATTTCTAAGTGTTGTTTCAAAGTGTTTTGGGAGCATTTTTTTTTGGGCTTAGGAGACAAGTTCTCTCCTCTTAACTTTGTTCTTCCCTTTTCCCTTTCTAATATGTCCACCTAAACTTTGTCCCTAAGTTTCTTTATATAAAAGACAACACATAACGGTTACTCACATATGACAGTCGATAGACACACATGAGTCAACTTCATCCATTAAATATGCCTTAAAATTATCATCTTGTATCCATAGTAAGTAGATGCATATGTATCAATTACATTCACACACCATTCGAAATAATCATCCATATATGAGGCTAAAATAGGGTTAAATGGGTTGGATCCAACCCAAAAGCTAAGGGAAAGTGGCTTTATCTACAAATGGTCATCTGTCTAACCATCGATGACCTTCAATTTTAAATCTTCAAGCTTCAGACATGTATAAGTTACCATCATTAGAGGTAGACCTTGTTAGGTCAAATTAGAATGTCTACACTTTCGTTCTCTTTCTTACTCAATAGGCATGGTCATGTACTTTCTTATGTATATGGTGATATGGCTTTAATCAAGAGACACACAGGCATGAGTCTTTTGATTGCATAGTCATGCATGTAGCATCCCAGGTTAGAAAACCCTTAGGGGAAGAGTTTTGGGAGTTAAAAATCGAATTCAGAAAGAGATTGGGAGTCTAGATAAGTTCAGGGGTGAGTTAGTAAGTTTTCGGAGCTGTGTGGCTTTCGTAGGAATCCTTTCGGAAGAATTCGATCAGGCGAGTGAGCGGGAAATGGATTAAGTCTATTTTCCCTTGTGCACGCTCGTGCGTGGTATATTATATAAGTGAGAGTCGAGAGCTTTAGTTTCTTTTTCTCACCCACTTTAGCCAATTTCATTTCTTTTTCAGCAGCAGCTCCTCCCAACCTTAGAGAGGAGATTCCTCATCAATTGCTCTCAATCCGACGAGAGAGCCAAGAGAATAGTTCGAAGGATTAGTTTTCAGAAGCAATGACGCGAGGTAAGTGTTCTTTCACTTCTCCTCGCATTTTCCCAGCTTTCCTTGAAGAAATTCGATGTTTGGAATGCTGATGATGTTGATGCATGTTTGTATGATGAGATTTGTGGCTTAAGATGTTACATTTGATATCCTTGAATCCATGCATGCAAGCTTGAATGTGTTTAGTGAGAGAAAGTGATTGCTTCCATGGTGAATTCTTGAATGTTTGATGCATGTTGAGTTTGATGCCATATATATGTTTATTGAGGTGCTGAGATTGTGTGTTTAAAGTGAATTTGGAAGTGAATGAGAAATGGTTGGCAATTTCGTGCATTTTCCAGGCGGTGGTCTTGTTGAAGAACAAGACGCACGGTCGTGTGCCTGCATGGCACGACTGTGTACCTTTGTTCTCCAGGACACACGTCCGTGTACACGCTGTGTGCACGGGCAGAAAGTGCACACACACGCCCGTGTGTCCGTAGAGACACACCCGTGTGCATGGTTTCAGTGAAATTTCCAAAAAATTCCAGTAGCATGCACGGCCAGGCGCACGACCGACGCACGGTCCCGTGTGTCCAGGCACACGCCCGTGTGCCTTAGCTACACACGCCCGTGTGTGAGGCATGCACGCCCGTGTGTGAGGCCTGCACGCCCGTGTGTTTTGCCCCACACGCTCGTGCATTTGCAGATTTTCAGAAAAAGAATATTAAATGAGAAATAAAGCATGCGAACTCAGAATAATGGCTAAATTACTTCAGATGAGCATCAGAAAAGTATGAATTCAGATATTAAAGCTGTATATGCATATCATGGCATGACATGTAGCTTCAGAAAGGATCAAAGGATTCGAATTCAGTAGTATTCAGTATTCAGAGTCTGATGTACGGGTGAGAGCATTAGGTGGAACACGAGGGGGCATCTGTGGGATTCAGCCTTCTGACACCAGTCAGAACACTCAGCAGTATTTCAGATTCAGTTTCTGACACCAGTCAGAATATTCAGTAGCATTCAGATTTTTACCATCTGACACCAGTCAGATCGGGTAGCAGTATTCAGATTCAGTTTTCTAGCCAGTAGCTAGACTGTTCACCCCCACATGGCCAGGATGTCGAATCCTTGTGTCCACCAGTCTGATCAGCACAACAGGTACCTTCGGGTACATAGAGATATTCAGATGCATGCATCCACAGTATATTCAGTTAGCATGACATGACATACACATCATGACATAAATAAATATGATATCAGTAAATGAATATGAATCAGATATTCAGTATACAATTTTCAGACACCAGCAAGCGTAGAGATGTATGAATAGGGCCAAGGCCCAGGTTTGTTTGATTATTGTGTTTGCTTGTGCTTGCTTGGGTTTTGAGGGAAGTAAGGAGCGCTTACTAGGTGATCTTTATCACTCATCCCCCTTCTTCTTCCATCCTTTCAGGTGGTTCGTGCTGTTTCCGAGGAGCAGTTGGATCGAGGCTGACGGAGAGGGCACACACGCACACCGCGATCTCAGTATGTATAGTTGTAGTTTTGGACCTGTGTGGTCATGTGTGTATACCTTATGTACTCTGATGTAAATGAATAGTATATGTATGTAGATGGAAAGGTCGTTGGGTCCATTGTACAGAACAAATATGTATATCTTTCAGTGATGTATTTCAGATCAACTTCCGCATTTGTACTCTGAATGTATAGTAGGTTTCAGGAAGTTTTTATTTAATTTTCGTAGGATTCCCGTCGCAGGTACCCATATTTTCAGATTATTAATAAATAGCCCTCTCATTATTCAGCAGCAGGGGTACTCGTGACGGCGGGTCTTACAATGCATGCTTGCTACTTGTTTTTTGTCCTTTTTTTTTTTGTAATTCTTATTGGAATTCTCTTCTCCTTTTATGTCCAAGGCACATTACATGACACTTGTAACATCCCAGGGTTAGTTTGGTCTTTTCGGCTTCCTAATCTGGGTTCAGTTTGGGATTTCTGAGATTTCTAGGGTTGTGAGAGAGTTTTGGGGTGAAATTGTGGGTTTTGTTGAGTTTGAGGGCTTGTGCATGGATCCGTTTGGATGGATTTGCATGCGAGCGCGGGAAAATGACATTTTTGCAATTTTCCTGCCATGCACGACCGTGCATGAGAGATGCACGCCCGTGCATGTGCACTTTTCCAGCTGTCTTCGCTTTAAGTCGAGTTTATCCGTTTCCAAACTCATTTTTCACCCAAATTTCCTTCGATTTTCAGAGGATTCACGCCCTAGAAGTGGAGAGCAGCTTCCTTGATCTTCAAAGCAAGCTTGATTCGTGATCTTCTTGAGAGAGAAAGCATGTCAAGAGGTAGGCACTTCTTCCTCTTTCCCTTGCTGTTTTGATTCGGTTTGATGCTTGTTTGAGGCATGAGTTGCGTTTCCAGCATGCTTGTGATGTTATCCGTGTGTGCTGATGATGATTTGGGATGATTATATTGTTGATTTGTGCTTATTCGCATGGATGTGTGAGAAAGTATGTTTATGTATGCCATGAGTTCGGGTTTGATGTTTTGCTTGGTATTGGAGGTTGCTGGAAGTGTTATCGTGTTTATTGGAAGTGTTTTGCATGTTGTGTATGCTTATTTTGTGTTTGGGTTGCAATTTTGGTCGGAATCGAGTGGATTCCGAGCGGTCATGGAGGTGCAGAGCAGGACGCACGCCCGTGCACTCTGCGTATTCTGCATGGTCACGGCCGTGTTTACGTGCCCGTGCGTGCCCTAAATTGAGGGGTCACGACCGTGCATGGTTCATGCACGCCCGTGCGCCCAGTGAATTGAGAAAATTCCAGAACTTCGCACGACCAGCGCACGACCAGGGTCACGGTCCCGTGCACGTTCATGCACGCCCGTGCGCGCGATCACGCACGCCCGTGCGTCAGGTAGAAAATTGAGAATAAGCTTTAATTTGTGAAATTTGCACAATAAACCCTATCCATGGATAGTAAACAGTAATTTGAGCTCAATTAAGACTTCATGATGCATCATATGCATATGCATAGCATGGCATGCCATCCAGTGTTTCAGAAAGGGATCCGAGGATCCGAATTCATGTTTTCAGTTGAAAAACACCGATTCCAGAGGTGAATACGAGGGGGCACTTGTGAGTTTCAGCACCCGTGTCACCAGGAGTTATATACTCATTACTAGCCCTATGTATTGGCATGTGCCGGGTTGCTCAGCTTTCAGTTTATGTTTTCCTGGTCCGAGGATCAGATGAGTTTATAGCGCGAGGCGCTCAGTTCAGTTTCCAGGCCGAGGCCTGATGGCATCACGTGGGCCATACAGTTTGTGGCACGTGTTTGCAGAGGAAACTCACATGGCCAAGGTGCCGAATCCCTGTATTCATCAGTCTGCGCAGCACAGTTTTCAGCATATCAGGTACCCCAGGGTACACAGTTTTCTGCATAGCTTTCAGATAAAGCTTTTGCATGATTTTCAGTTATGGGATCCCAGGATCCAGCAGCATAGTTTTCATGAACCGTTTTCAGGAAACTATTTTCAGTATGCAGGCCCAGGCCTAGCTATGTTTTCAGCTTATTGCATAGCATGTCATTGTTATATGACACATCAGCATATCATTCAACGAATGATAAGACAGTAAATAACAGTAATTGAACAGTACACGATAAGCCACGTAAGCTTCAGTTCAGTATCAGTTTCAGATCGGTATCAGTTCTACATCAGTTCAGTATCAGTTCAGATCAGTGCAGTTATGAGTATCCGTAGCAGAGTTTGGTGGGTCGAGTGTCCGGTTCGGATTACTCTTCACTCTCGGTTGTTTACGTATACTCATATACGTATTTTACGACTGGGTATGAGGTAGTATCCGGTCAGCGAAGGTGTGTTTGTCAGAATTGTTGCCAGTTGGAGTTTGTTCTGTGTGGGGTGTTGTGGAATCCTTCGAGAAGGGTTGGTTTAGGGTCAGTGGATATGAAGTGCTTACTGGGTGATTTTATCACTCACTCCCTACTTTCCTTTCTTTTGCAGGTGAGTTGTGGGGAGCTGGGAGGAGGAGATGGCTGCCGTCTGGGATCCATTTTGTTCAGCTTTATTTGTATGCACATATTTATTTTCCGCGAATATTTTAGTATGAAAGTTTTAATTGGGCATGTATATATGTATTTATACATTGTGCTACTAGTCTTCCGCTGTAATATGTTAGTTCAGTTAAGCATTTCGGTCGGGTATTATTGACCATATTTTCTTTATTTATTTATTATTATTTTAATTAAGCAATGAACAGTAATACCCTTCTGAGGTGTCTTACAACACTAATTAACACAAAAGATCATGTAAAATGCATCAAGATACTTCATAATCAAACCTTAAGTGAAACAATCTTTATCAATTAACCATGAAATTGTCAATAATTACATTTGTAGTCCATTTTAAACCTAAAGAGCATGCATTATACCATGTTATCTCTACACATAATCATCATAATTATCCAAACTTATCATTTCAAAATCATAAATGCAATAATCTAAATTGAAACAATCTTTAAACGTAGATAGAATTCTTTACTTACTTTACTTGTGAACAAGCTCTCTCTCTTTGTTAATCTTTGGCCATATGGATGTCAAGCAACGATTTCTTGCTTTAGAAGCTCTATGAGGTGTGATGACTCATTTAGAAAGAATTTGGTAAAATAGAATTTTGATAGCAAGTCATAAAACACACCACTTTTTATAAAGCCTAAAACGGTTATCATGCATAGGTTAGTGTTCACAAGGTGCATGATTATGCATTTGGCTCATAACCCTTTTTTTGGCTCTTCATTCAATCCATGTGAACATCCTAAGGTCTTCCATCTGTTCGATCATGTGTTAGGCCTTAAATTCACTATTTTATCATTTTTAGGTCAACTCAAATCCTTGATTGAGCTTTAGGGCAAAGCAATGACTATAATATTCTCAAAACATACTTATAAGTATTACATAAAGGGTGATTTGATTGGAATCCATCCTAACCTATAGCTACCTATGCCTAAATTTGTAGGTAAGGTATGTTTTGGGATAAAATTATGAACTTATCTTTTTCTCTTTTTATTGAAATTTTTTTGAGTGAATAGAGGAGGAAAAAATGAATTAAAAGTTTGAAAGCATGTTGAAAATTTGATGGAAATTAAAATATAATAAGTTGGCAATTTTCTGCCCATTTTCTACTTTTTCCATTATGTTGTTTTAATCAGTTTTCTGACTCTCCCCCCCCCCCCCCCCCCCTTACTCCTTTGTTTATGTGTTATTTGGCTATGCCTTCTATGCTTACACCTCCCATAATTGATCATCCTTCTTCTTTAGCAATATTTTCATCCTTCTTCTTTACCAATATTTTCTATCTTCTTTTCTAGGAAATTAATTAATTTAGCCATTTTTTAAAATTAAAAAAAATCCAAAAAAATCTCATTTTTATGAATCTATTCAAATTTTTGCATGTGATGAAACATGTGCACCATGTGCGGTATGCACAATAAACAAATTGTCGAGGAAATCAAATAATTTATGCATCATCATAATGCTTGCCAGCCAATTGACTGTAAACACACGTACTACCCTCTTCATTAGTTACGCATCTCCAAATCCCTACAACTTGGCACATTGATTTCTTAAGCAAATGGTTAGTACATTGATTTTCTTAAGCCTTAAGTAGAAATTTTATTGATTTTACTTAAGATTTAGGGTATTTTTATGTTAGAAAAAAAATATTCAAATTTTAAAACTTTACGTTGATAATTTTGTTGATGATGTTGGATAAAATTTGTTGTTGTAGTAGTGCGAGTTGGCATAAATTATTTTACTGAAAATGGAAGAAAATATATTACCCGACCATTACATTTGTTGTACACGTACTTTATATAGAGTATGCATACTGATGAAGGTTGGGGACGAGAGATATTTTACAAGTTTTTAAAACTAAAGGGGATAGCGGGTAATGTGCATGATATATATACAAGGATATTTGTAAGTTTCTAATAGCGAGAGGAGAGTGTGCAATACACAAAATATTTTTTAATATCCTATAGATTCTACGTCTTGTATGTGTGGTGTTTACATACAATTTTTTTTTTATAAATCATCGATTTATTTATTGTGCATGATATGCGTATCACATATAATTTAGTATACCAAATTTTTGTATAGATTTATAAAAACATATTTTAATTAGATATTTTTATTTTTTAATTTTAGAAATTGGTTAAAAAAATAGTTTTTGCTTTGCTTCTTTTAAGTTTTAAAAAAGGATAAGAGGTGGGTTCCCCATATCAATATATGAGTCTACCGAATGCTGAAACTATTAAATTGGGAAGAAAATAACAATAAACAGTTGTCCATTACCTTCCCTACATTTTAGAAAACACTTGTGAGACCATATTAGTAAACTCATAATTTCTTCAACCATATAATTTTCGGAAGTCATATATCATAATCTTGTTTTGTCTGTCAAAAAGATATAAAAAGGCAAACCAAAGACCCCACACGTAAAAGAGTGAAATTTGGTGACGCTCGTGGTGTAATAATAATAGGTATGAAACCTAAGGCAGCGACACACGTTCAACCATTATTTGAAAAATGAGAAGTGGGGGCTCGAGATTGTTGAATTTTGCTGTCAATCAGGAGTTTAACGGCCGATGAAACCGCTACAATTATTCTATTAATTGTTCAACCTCCATTATTTTCATACTAATTAGTGGAGCTTCCATGTTGATTGTCGGCACATGATTGTTTTTGGTTTGACAGAAAAGACTGTAAAGAAATGAAAAAGAGCAAAAAAATATGCGCGGTTCCCAGTGTTTGAAGGAAGATAAAATTTGAGAATAGGGGTTGGTAGCTGTAAGCGTCTTGGCCAACTCTTGTGATGATCAGGATTTAGATTGCAGTAAAGTCAATAATCTTTGATTTATTCGGTCTGTGGTTGTGAATCTAGGTGGTTACAGACCCTTGAGTTTAAACTATCCGTTCAGTTAGGATTGACCAACTGGTATGCATAGAAATTTCCAGATTATCAAAAAAAAAAATTTATAGTTGATAGAAAATTTATTAATACATAAATACATGCATACATATAACAATTAAATAACATTAATGGCTCCACATGAGGTTCTTCATCTGACCTCACCGCATCCATGATCCATACACAAAAAAATTAATTAAAATCAATTGCAAATTTGATGCATGCATTCAAATGAAAATGGATCAGAGATAAAAATCCCTGGAAACAAGCGTAATTGATTTGGCTGCCCTATACGTATATCCAAAAGCTGTCATGCACCTGATGACCAATCTCAAGCTCTCCCTACCCTTGGCTGCCTAGGCGATTACTCTAATGGCCTTTGGGTACTAACCACATTGTGCCTGAAAATCTTGGGTGAACATTTCATTTTGACATAATAAGGAGAGAATTCAACCCCAAAATTTGTAACACTTGACTATCTTTATTATCATTCATACTATCTTAGGGCGATTCAATTACATGAGCATATAATAATATATGATAAAACTAAGAACGAAGACACAGATGGTGGCATGCAAAAAGTCAAAGATATCTTTCTCTCATCAAAACAAGTAGTGTACATTGAAGATCTCAAAAATACAAACAGTAACATAAAGTAGTAAAACACCAAGTCCCCGCGAACTTCTTCCTCCACCACAATGGGCATCCTAACTGGTGATAACATATGCACCCTGCCTCTTGACCACACTGACCATGTGAACTTATAGGATAAAAGCAAAGGAATGAATGAAATTACTTAGTAAATAGAAATAGCTATCATATCTTAACCTTTTATCTTTTATTCTATATTCAGCATCATCTTAATCTCAATGCCCTCATTTTATTTCCTTACTACATCATCTAGCAAACTTAGGATGACTGATGAAAATTAGCAAAGACAAGCTTCAAGGGACCCTTTACATCTTCCACAAAGGCCAAATATAAGAGCAAGGCCCAAACGGTTTTAAGGAAGCAGTGAATGTGCTTGTGCATGCATTGTTGGTAGAATCATTGAAGGAGGCGAATCATACTATATTGGGCTTGAAGAGACTTGAAGAACCAGCCTTAGTCAACCTTATTCAACTACAAAAAGGCTTGGTTTTACAAGAAAGAGATCAGAGACCTGATGCTGCCGTGCCATTACACCATGTCACAGTGCCATCAACATGCGCAAATTTTCTAGAAAGGAGGCATCACAGCGTGACAATCACCCACTGTAGTGTAATATGATGGAAAAACCTTACTCGTAGTTTATCCAAATTTAATTAAGACTTGGAAATCCTACGCCATAAATAGTTTTGTTTATTTCACTATAACAAAAATGTCTTCTACCAACTTTTTTTTTTTTGGCTTATGGTGGCATTTATAAATGTTAATTTGCAAATATCAGTAAAAGTTTCTTTCCCCAAATAACTTCCTTTTCTTGTCAACTAATTTTCTTTTTACCAACAATTGCAAATATTTGTATATATGGCTTCGCAAATGTCAGTATATGTTAATTTACTACAATGATAAAGATGTTTTTATCGACATTTATAAATATCATTAAACATTTTATTATTAACCAATTCTTGCCAAATTTCAATGTTTGTATTGAGTTTTGATCGACATTTATAATGTATTTTTGCAACATTTGCAAAATGTTACTAAACAATTACTTCTTACCAATTAACGGAATTTTTAGTGACATTTCAAAATGCCATTATAAGTTATCAATCAGATCTATAATAGTTGTTGTTATTGTTAACAACATTAACAAATGCTAGTAATTTTTTTTTTTTTTTTGTTTTTAATGAAAGTAATAATCGTCGGTCTTTTAACGATTTTTTGGTAATTGCAGATGCTAATAAAAATTCTTTATTGTTTTTAATGGTAGTAATACATTCCAATAAAGATTATTTACGAAATAAATATTGAATATATAATGGCAAATGCAAATGCCAACAAAAGTTATTTTATAATAGAAGTTGCAAATGCTTTCATTAGACATAAGTTAGAAAAGTATCAAACTTTGCATAAACATCTAAATGACAAGAAACATATCCAAATGTTATGCTGAAAAAAGACAAGAAACACATCTAAGTCACTTCCATACCATTTTCAACAAGTTAATAAACAACTCCACCAAATTTTACACTGAAGAAACACATATAAATCAATATTTTAGCACTTCACAATTTAATACTTCAACTCCAAAGAACATCAACATGAAAAAGGCAATCACAACTACTACCTCCTATTTCTCAAATACAATCACAATCAACATTAGCTTGATAACTCTCACAACTAAGCACTAAAGGGTCCTCTAAAAAATTCACAAAAATAAATAATTTCTCATTGGAATCCACATCGAAACATCTTAAAAAGGAAACTTTAGCAACAAATAAAGCCTTATTAAACCCACATCTTATAACCGATCAAACAAAATTGATTTCCACAAGCATACCACATTATGATGAAAGTAACCACATTCATTTGACTCGCAAATTGAATACTTGAAATTTGTAGGAAAAGGTTAAGATTTTTACTTCATATGTAGAAGTGAAGATCACTTGGCCAAAAACTACATGTTTCTATCAGATGTGTAACATCTCAATGAGTAGATTGTCCTTTTAGAATTGGAAATTTGGGTTAAGAATGAGATTTTAAGGTAAGAAGGGGCCATTAAGTGAGTTTCAGGAGTAGAATAGTCTTTTAGAAACTTGTATGGCTAGTGCATGGAGCCCTTTAGGAGTGCTTTTCCATGCAAAAAGTAAAAAGCTCGGAAAGTAAATTTCTTGCAATGTACAACTGTAGCATCATAGGATTAGAAATACCTTTTAGGCTAGAGTTTGGGGTTAGATATGAAAGTTAGCAATAAAATTGGAGTTGGAAGAGTTTAGGGGTGAGATAGTAAGTTTCCAGAGCTAGTGTGGCTTCCGCATGATTCTCCTTTGGGAGGTTTCTTTTATGTGAAGCACGGGAAATAAAGATTCTTTATTTTCCTTTGTGCACAACCGTGCATCATTTGATGCACTCATGTGCATGCTTGTAGGAGGAGAGAGATAATGAGTTTATAAGTTTTCTCACTCGTTCTTATCCTTTTTCAGCCAAAGTTTCCTTTTATTTTCAGAGAATCTTAACCCTAGAGGGGATATTTAGCAACTAGTAGCTCCAAATCAAACTAGAGATTGAAGGAAATTAAATAGAAAGAGGATCCAAGCAGTCATGGCAAGAGGTAAGTGTTTCCTTGCCTCTTGTCTATTTCATCAATCGGATCATCACCAAAAAGTCATGATTGATATGGAAAGCCACAACATCATCAGTGTTATTCTCCCTTACCCTAATGTCTATTGGGTGCTCTAGTCAACAAAGAAAAGTCATGACTATATGACTCAAGCTATAGTCACTTTGACCCATCCAATTTTGCCAGAATTTGCAGCATCCTATTTTGCCATAAATTATGTCATAATGCAATCTTATGAGACCCATTTTCAATTTGAAAGACAATGCCAAAATATGAAATTGAAAATTCCAAGCTAAAATTTAGTATTTATTTCATCTAATTTCATAGTTTTAAACCTTAATTCAAAAGTACAATTTATGATTTTAGTACCCTAAAATTGGTAATGAAATTTCAAACGTTCATTTTGACTTTAATCCCAAATTCAAAATTGATGAACCCTAATTTCCAAATTAAAATAAACCCTAATTTTAATTTCAATATTAAGATTTTAAAACCTAATACATCATGCTTTGATGCCACATGTATAATTAATTTACATGAACAAAATATATAACATTTAATTCTAATCCATAAGATCTATACACAAATTATAAAATTCTGAATAAAACTTTAATTTAGGGTTTATAAGAATACTTGAATATCCATGCAATCTAAAATTATAATGTCATCAAAACTATTTACAATAAAGTGGTTAGTCATCTAACCTAAAACCTTATATGAAAACTTTCAATAAGTAAAACTACTTTTAATTAGGTTTCTAAGAAAAGATTCAACCAAATATATATATATATATATATATATATATATATATATATATATATATATATATATAATAAGTTAATGAATCTTTCATTAAAGATCAAATAAATTTTGAAACCTACGTTAATATTGTTTACCTAGATCGCAAATTTCTAATATATTAGACTAATATATGATCACTTAAGTTTTGTCTATAAATTAACATTGAACTATTTAATTATGTAATTTTGTTAAACCAAATTATAATTAATTTTAACCCATGTTACAAAATTTTTCAACAAATAGGAGTTCTGGTAGTTAACCACTAACAAATCCAGGCAAGTCTATTTATGGTTAATATTAAGTTAATAGGGGATAAAATAAGGAACCTATAGTATCTCTGAATGAATGAGTTTTCTCCTAGTTTGGAAATATATATATACATATATATGGCTGCGCTTTTGCTTTTTCAACGGGAATTCTTGTTCGAGCCAGCCCTTTTTCGACCAAGTCAGGTCTTGCACTCTCGACACCTTCAGGGGCGTTTTCCCCTGAACCACTTCAGATGCTTAATCCTTTGATTACTTTAGATGTTCAATTATTTGATTTAGTCAACCGACTGATCATACCAGACAAAAATAAATCTTGGGTAAGTAACAGATGTCACAAGATCAATGGTTTTATCATAATCTATCAATTTGGGGTTTCTACAGCAATACCTATTGCGTTGAGGTGTGTTTACTTCATGCCCCGGACTAGTAGGCAATTGAAATGTTAATACTTTTTTCTCTTGCAGCACAAAATAAAAAAACTAAATATGAGTGATACAGTTCACACCAAATATTCTAAGTACAATATTTTTTTTTTTTTTATTTTACAAATTTTTTTTGCTACTAAAAAATCTAGAATATAAAAATGTTATAGTCACTACAAGCATCCCGGAACGTTAGATGGGAAACCAACGGTAATGATTGAAGATGTGACGTGTAAAGTAATAATCAAAGGGACGGTTTATAAATTCCCGTAAGCATGGTCAACATAATTGGCCAAAAAAGGAAGCTACGCGGTGTGGTGGTGAGCGTATCTGGATTGTTTCCATGACAGGACGACGAAGTATAGCTACGCGTCACTCTCTTGCTCTGTGGCTAATATTTTTACTGGCGGCGGGGGCGACGGTGGAGCGTGAAAATAACTCATTTGCATCGAGTGTTTTTTGGTCTACTGCCAAAGAAGAGGAGGATCTTCTGCGAAAAACCGAATCTAACGATGATTCTTCGGCGGCTTCTGTTGTCAGCGATCCTGATCAACTTGACGGCGGTTTTTCTTCACTTGATGGAATGTTACAGTGGGCCATAGGTACGGTTACTTAACTAATTATTACTTCCATTTTATTATAACAGTAACATAATTCTAATTAGGGAATTAAATTTCAAATTGTTCTTAGGCCACTCTGATCCAGCAAAGTTGAAGGAAACCGCGCAAGATGTCCAGCGTTTATCTCCTTCTGAGCTCAAGAAGCGCCAAATGGAGATAAAGGTCAAACATTTTACCTGGAAAGCTAATTCATTTTGGTCTATTTTAGGGAGAATTAGTCTTGTGCTAAGATACTATTGATTTATGTTTGTCACCAATTATTTCAGCTATGCCAAGTGGATTTTTCATGTTTGGTATGTATTGTTTTTACTATTTTTAGCGCATGTTTCAGAATTTCATTTTTGCTTTAGTGCTGACACAGGAACTTATCGAGAAGTTGAAAATTCCATCAGATGCACAGTTGATGCAAATTGCGTTGGATGATTTGAATAATTCTTCTCTATCTGTAGAAGATCACCACCGTGCCCTGCAGGAGCTTTTGATTCTTGTTGAGCCCATGGATAACGCAAATGGTATGTATGATTCTCCTGTTTTATCTTATTGCACATATACACTCCAGTGAATATGAAAGTTTGAAAATATAATTTACTGCGTTGGTTTTAAAGTTGTTGATAATGATCATTCGCTTGTCTAATTTTTGTTATCAACAAAACATGGTTTCAAAGTAAAACATAGTCAAAGGAAATGAGAAGATCTTTGTAAGAGTTTTAGTTATTTTAATTGCTGCCTCGGGTTTTTTATACTTCTCTTGGGATGTAGTGATTAGAAAATATTAGGGTGGCCAATGAAACCACTCTAACAGTCTAGCTAGTAAAACAACCCTTCATTATGGGGCCTAGACCTAACTATTACTTTGCAGTGTGTTTATGTGCTTTTTGAAGCTTAAGTTCTTTAGGATAAGAAAAGGACGCACAAAATGAACTTGTGCCAGTACTCTCCTTTCTCCTTTCTGTGGTGTTTTCATGAAATATAAGCAGTTACTGGTATCTAACTTTGCAGTGGTAGTGTTGAAGAATATGATCTGAAAGTGCCTTTAATTTATCTGAATACCCAGTTGTTAGGAATGAAGCCCTAACATATATTAATATTTTTCTCCTAATTCTATTCCAGTCTCCCCATTCGACCAAATAAAGTTGAAGAGTTATCCATTTATGCAAATTAGATTGGTGGTTTTTCAGTTTGGGGAAAAAAAAATAATCACCGATGTGATAATGCCATCTCTTTTTATATGTATTTCAAAAAATTATTTGGTCTCCTTCCTTATGTTCCCCCACGTTGTTAAGCATAAGTATGAATGAGAATGATGAAATACTTCTTGAGGCCTCAAAACAACCTTTTATTTAGTGAATTAGATATATGTTAGTATGAATGCAAAACAATATGATCATTTGTTATATTGGATATTATCTTTAACTCATCTGAAAAGTTTGTATTTAGAATGCTTTGAATGTGAGTATTTTCCTTGGAAAAAAAAAAAATTCATCTCTTGAATATCGAAGGTATTTTATATGACAACTGTGAAAATGGTGGATAATGAATTTTTTGGGATAGAATTAGAAAGTTATGGCAATTCAATAACATCTTCTATAGTTTTTTTTTTTTTTTTTTTCAATTTGAAAATTCTTTAGTTCTATTTTATGGATGAATGAGAAGAGTGAGATATTACTAAAAGGCATAAATTGATTAAAATTATACCATGGGTTAATTTCACACCAACTTAGTGGTGATGTAAATTAAGGGCACTCATATGTACTTAAGTAATTCTATAAACACATATCACAAGGGTATTAGGCTTAATAATAAGAGATTTCCTTAATAACTAGAGCGTCCAATGGTTTTTATTTGGCCACCTTGTCAACCCAAATGGTCTGCTCTAATTTTCATGCAAGTATTATGGAATGAGCGTCAGACTCCTGAGATTGATTTTAGAACCTGAGGTAGCAGTTTTAAACAATTGAAATCAATCATGAAGGTATTCTCACTTGCTTTAGTTAATCTGTGACCATAGCTTTTCTAGTTAATCAACAAAAACACTCCTCAATCTACTTCTGTTTCTCATAAGCACATGTTTTCCTTGAAAGCTAAAATCTTGAAGGGAGAAATGTCAAAATATGTTCCAATAATTTTTATTTTTTTTATTTTTTTATTTTTTTATTTTTTTTTTGCTGACATTAGTCAATGAGTAGCTCAAATGCAGCCATATTCAAATTTGTTAATAAGCTGTGATGATGGGCCTCTTCACAGAAAATTTCTTTCTTGAATTAGAAGTTTGCATCTAAGTATTATACTGGAGAATGTAAGTGTAGTGCTGTTGAATGCCATACTTGTTCTTATTGTAGAAGGTGGGAAATTAGTATATGTATCTTCACAAAAGCTGTTGATAAATGCTATCAGGGCATGATTACACCGAAGTTCTTTATATAAGAAACTGTTTTCTGAGTTATGGGGGCTCCCAATTATTGGAGTGTCCTCATGTTATTTTCTCGTTTTACACAAATTAGTGGTTTTCTGAATGAATCATTTTCTGAGTTCTGGGTTCTCTCAATTATTCGGTTGTCCTCATGTTATCTTCTCTTTTTACTCAAATAAGTGGTTTTCAGAGCTAATCTTCTACCTTGCAGATCTAAGCAAACTTGGGGGCTTAGATGTGCTTATACGAGGGCTTAATCACCCAGACACAGATATTAGGAAAATTTCTGCATGGATTATTGGGAAAGCCAGTCAAAATAGCCTGTTTGTTCAGAAGGAGGTAGTAAACTTTTTTTGTGTATTTTAATAAGGGTATGGTTTTATGCTGTGTTATTCTGATTATATGTTTTTGAGGATTTGATTTTTGGATTGAATGAGATATGTGAAATAAAAACTGATAAACAATAATTATAAATGTCTTAGGTCCTTGAACTTGGAGCGCTGTCAAAGCTAATGAAGATGGTAAAATCTAGCTTCATAGAAGAAGCTGTAAAAGCACTATATGCTGTTTCAGCCTTGATTCGAAATAATGTATCTGGTCAGGAATTGTTCTATGCTGAATCTGGAGGTTTGATGCTTCAGGTGACTAGAGAAAGGAGCTTGAAAAAATGTGTATATATAAAGCAATTTATTTCCCTAACTATTGCTATGTATGATAAATATTTTTTTCAGCACATACTGAGCAACTCAAGCATTGATATCAGACTTTGCAGAAAAGCTCTGTTACTTGTTGCTGACCTGGCTGAGTGTCAAGTAGAAAACATACACAAGGTGGAACTGCCAATTTTCAGCAATCGCATGTTCTTGAAGTCTGTGGTTGATCTAACTGTGTCAGCTGATCTTGATCTACAAGAGAAGGTGTCTCTTAAACCTCTGTCTTGTGGTTTAGTGTTTCACTCATGTCCATGCATTGTTAGCACTGCTGCTTTGATTACTGAATTGATAATTTTTAACTTGGAATGTAAATATTTCTAATAAGAACCATATTAATATGGCTGATATATAAGCATATACATGATCTTTGTAAAAACTTTGCTCCAAAATATGTTACTTCTGAGGTAAGATTACAACTGCATTTTGATGGCATGCATTTGTTCTAATTTCATTATGGTGCTGATGTACTTTTGTTACAGGCCCTTGTTGCAATTAAGAATCTACTGCAACTCAGAACAATAGAAACCTGGGTTTTAAAAGATTACTGTGGTTTAGATACTGCCTTGGAGAGGTTAAGGCAGCAGCTGCAGGATTTAAGTCTAGACGAGTACAAGCGAGATTATGCTATCGATTTGGAATCCCTCAGGAAAGAAGTGGAGCTGGCCTTTCACAGAAGGCTGGGTATGGTAGGAATTGTTCTTTCCTGGATTTAGATTGTTGTTAGGAAGAATTTCATGACTCTTATTTTTTTTCCTGGCAGGGAACAAAGGTTCCAACGTGATTTGATGATTGCATTCTCTTGCCAACTACACTATCTAACTTTACTATGGTGGTTGTTATACGATCATGTCTCACTGGTGATCACGGATCTGTAAATCTCACTCTTTTTGCCCCCGAGAGAGAGTGATAATAGGTTTTATTTGATTCCTGGGCTTGCTTTCACTCTAGATTTGAGGAAATTTTATGTTAACCCATTAAAGTATCCAATGTTTTTTTTTTTTTTTTTGATAGTTTAAAGTATCCAATGTTGAGAGATAAAAAGAGCTAGGATATCATATCAGTGTCGTTTTGTTGTTCTAATCCTATATTCTAATTCATAGACTATAAAGTTGATGAGTTATGGACATTTCTCCTATTATCTTTTGCTATCTGCCCACAAATTTCATATTGGTATTTTTAGCTTACTTTGACGAGTACAAAAACTGTGAATTTCGGCATATAGTTTGATGAATGCGAAGTGTTTGCATGGCAATTACGATTTTGGTAGATGGTGTGAGGTG
Organism: Anacardium occidentale; assembly: GCA_026122585.1. Lineage (NCBI taxonomy): Eukaryota > Viridiplantae > Streptophyta > Magnoliopsida > Sapindales > Anacardiaceae > Anacardium > Anacardium occidentale. The sequence goes on from JAJEJH010000224.1 coordinate 446,090, forward strand.
AGATGTGAGTCTGATGTTTGAGAATTGAATAGTTATTGGTCGTGTTTATGGCACGTAGCATACAGATGTGTGGAGGCTGGCATTTCCCACGCCACCCAAATCAGCTCCGGCTTAGAATGGTCTCTTGCTATCTCGGCCATGGCATGCTGCCTCTGTTGAAGGTTTTGATTTGGGAAATTAATTATTTTAATCAAAATTTTTTACGGATTATACATATATATAGTCTAAAAAAATTATATACCCTAAACCCTAAACATATCAATGTTCAATAGTAGCCTGTTTACATTTTTGGCATCATACTTGAAAAGCATTACAGTGTAGGTTGCTTAAGTAATATGAAAAAATAATTTGCTTACTTATAAATTTTAGTTTATTTAATTTTATTTTAGCTTTAGGTAGTTAGATGAAACTTCATTTATGTTGGATTTGTGTGTTTTCCATTCATACAAGCTAGATATGTATTATTTGTATGTGATACGAAGTAAGTGTTAAGCTTCTTTTGGAAGGTGATAGATAAGATTTAGTATGGATAAGGGTAACATCATAGGTAAACATTAAGTAGTTGTGGTAAACGGTAAGTAAAAAGTCCACAATTTTTTTTTTTTTTTTAAATTGTAAGCAATTTCAGAAGGTTTTTCAATAGTAGTTGTTAGTTAACAAAATGTGTAGTTGTAATGACAAGGTCTAAACATCTTATATCATGATGGTTCAAGCATTATTTTTTGTATGTTTTGGAGGGAGGTGGGTAATTGGAGATGACAATAAGCACAAAATCCAGAAGTGTGGAGAAAACATTGATAATATTTGACTCATCAATCAAATTTAAAGGTTTACTATAAGAGTTGAGCATTTGATTAGAAATCGATAAAAAATTTAATGATATTCACATTTACAAGTGGTTTGAAATCACACTCAATAAAATGTCATATGAGATTAAAGATGATTATGATTATCGAGTTATAATATCTTACTTTATTTCAAAAAGAAGAGAAATGATAATTTTATATATCGTAGTGAGTCATCAACAGGAACTAGTATTTATCAGTATTATAAGAATGAAGAAGAAAAAGGAGAACCTGGTTAAGTGTGTATGATATAGGCACAAAGTGTTGAGGAAAAAGATCGAGAAAGGGGTAATGTGAATGTTAATGTTCTTGTGAGGGGAAATTTTTTTTCTGGAAATGTTTGGGGAGGTGGAAGATTGAGAATGTGCCTAAACGGATAGAGAACCAACATGGGATGTAGTCAATCGGTATGATAACACATGGATGACAGTTTAAATAAAAAATATGTTTTAATTACAAAAAAAGGATAAAGATTCAATTCATTGAAGAATAGCAAAGAGGAATGCAACTGTGCCATTAAAAACCAAGAAGAAGAAGAAACCGTGGTAGAAAATTTTGTCACATTGCATTGGTATTGCAATGCCATGTTTTAGGCCCCTAGCACCCATATTTTGTCTAGAAAAATGGTTTACGATACTGCAGCACCCTAAAACCCATCATAACACTGGCCATTAGCTTTATAAGCTTCTTCCAAGCATCTTTAAGCCTTCCAGTATGCATTCTTGATCTAAGCCTCTCTAAATTAAGTGCCAATGAAGTCCTTTCAAGTTTTACTTATGCAAAAACATATTTTGGGAGTATTAATTTTCAATGCAAGGACAATTAATCAAGTTGGAACGTCAAGCAAAGACATCTTGGAATGAAAACCAAGCATGCTAGTTAATATTTTGTATATGTTTTAATTTTAATTATGAGTTGTAATTAGCCTTAGGGATACTTTAGTATTTAGTCAATTTTGTGTTTTCACTTAATATTTTATGCAAACAAATTGTAATCGTTTAATTAGACTAGGGTTAGAATGTTTAACCATAGTCTGTGGATTACCCATAAAAGATAACTTTTAACATTTATAAAGTTTAGTTTTGTAATGAATGAAAATCTAGAAAGCTTTTGCTTCCCTCTTTGTTTTAGAGTATGTTGTTTTTTTGACTTGGATATCATTTCCTTTATCCAATCTCATGTAAAAAGAGATTAGTGATGGCGAACCAAATTAATGGAATCAAGATTCAAGTTGGTGAAGCATCTCCTTTAAGCTTGTTTCAAGTTTTCTTTAGATTTGATTTAATCTCAAGTTGGTAGAATTTTTCCTTTAGACTTGAGCGAGATTTTCTTGCATTTTATTAAGTATTACATGTTCTTTGTGTGTTGAAAGTGAACTTCATTTCCTACCCTTTTTTTTTTTTTTTTTTTTGTTGATTATATGATAATTTATGGTTGAATGCTTAAAGTATTGGATATGGATTGATTTTTATTAGAGTTGTATGAAAGTAGAGCTTGAACATAGCTGTTTTAAAATGAATTTGCATGATAATTTGATTGATACACTAGGATGAAATTTAAAGGTGTCTTTGTGAGTGAATAGCAGACCATTTTGTAAGCTTTAAGCCTCCCATTATTAATCACATACACTGGGCCAAAAACTAAAACTTGACTTGTGACCTAAGATGTTTGGATCTAGTAAGTCAATTGTGACTTTATCCATATGCATACATACACTCTCTATTAGGATTGACAAATCCTTTGTCTCTCAAGTTTTATTAACGCCTATTATTTGTAACCCACAGGCTTTTACTAATCTTATAGCATATGTATTTAATTGGATTTTTAGACATAAACCATAATCAAATTCTAACAACCAGTATAGCCACTTGTCAAATCGTCTTATACAATGATTGGTACAATTCCCACTTCCCAAGTTTATAAAACCTGAAATCTCACTCATTGATTGTTAAATCTAACAATCAATAGTAAATTTTTAGCAGTCAAGAGGTAATTTTGTCATTTTAGAGTTAAAATTTATAAAATTATAAAATAATATTTAAACATATATATATATATATAAATATATTAAAATTATAAAAAATTTTATAAAATTTTGAAAAAAAATAGTTAAATTTAAAAAAATATAACCAGCCACCGCCGTCGCTAATAGAACTAAGTGGTCGTTCCGACCGTCTGGTTCTAAAGGAGGCCACAGAAGTGACCAGATCTAGCCACCTCCTATTTTGGCGGAGGTGATCAGATCTAGCCACCTCTGCTAGAAAAAATGGTTGAAAATGATCGAACTTGACCGACTTTGGCCTCAACAACCATTTTCGATCATGGTTTCTGTAATGACCCTAGGGGTAGAATTGTCATTTTTAAGAGGTTCAGAGGGGGGTAGAAGAGTCATTTAGAAGTCTTTTGGGGCTTAATTGTAGTTTCTGCGCATGTGGGGGTGGAAATGGCTATTTTCCATTACACACGACCGTGTGCCTAGGACACACGACCATGTGTCTTGGCCAGCTAGATTTATTTGTTTTAATTTCCAGTTGCGCGTAGATTTCAGCTCCCAGCTTATTTTCCAGCTTTTCTCTTCTTCTTCCTCAGCTCCAGTGAACCTTAGAGTTCCAGAGAGAGATCCCCTAGCAGCTCAGCTTCATATTAGAGATCCAGAGTCTTCCAGAGAGAGAGATAGAGCTTTCATGGCGCGAGGTAAGTGTTTTCCTTACTTCTCTCGCCGTTTTCAGAGCCTGATTGGCTATTTCCAGTGTATGAGAATGTTATGTGTGCTTGTTTGAGATATTTCCAGCATGCTTGAGCTGTGATATGATGGATGATGGCATGATTGAGTGGTTTTCCATGATTTGAATGCATATATACTGTTTCCAGATGATATATGCTTTATTTATGTTATATGGCGTGTTTGAGTTGATGATTTGATGATTATTTGCGTGCTTGCAGCAGTAGTACATGTTTATGTTTGATGATTTGGAGTGTGGAAGTGTTGGTGTGGGAATTTCTGGATTTCCAGACGCCTTCTGCAGTTTCTGGGTCGAGCACACGACCGTACGTCCCTGAGGCACGCCCATGCGTCCGCACTTTTGCATGGGACACGGCCGTGCATGCTGCCCGTGTGCGTCTGAAAACCCAGACACACGCCCGTGCGCCTGAGTGACACACGCCCGTGTGTTTTCTCCCCTAATTCCACACGCCCGTGTTGTTGAAACACAGGAAGAAGAGAAGGCAGCCACACGCCCGTGTGCCCGAGTACACACGCCAGTGTGCCTTGCCCAGTTTTTATGAAAATATTCCAGAATCACGCACGCCCAGGGACACAGCAGGCACACGGTCCCGTGTGTCTTGTCGCACGCCCGTGCACGCCAGAACACACGCCCGTGCACCTTCAAAAAAATCAGAAACAAGGGATTAAAAGTGAATTAAGCCACTCTAAGTCATTTCTAAGCACACAGAACTCAGTAATCAGCTAATAAATCAGCAATTCATGCATGATTATCAGCATTAGCATGGCATGCCATATCAGATGTTTTCAGACTGGATCCAAGGATCCAACAACATGATTTTCAGATATACATATATGATTTTTCATACATCAGATACGGGTGGATACAAGGGGGCACCTGTGAGTTCGCACACCCGCTAGAGAGGGAAACCAGCGTCCACCAGAGGACGTGGTCACTGACCAAGCTCAATAGAGAGTGATGGTTGTGCATCAGTAGATTCATTAGGACTTTGAACTCACACGGCCAGGGTGCCGAATCCCTGTATTCATCAGTCTGGCCAGCACAACAGATATTTTCAGATATTTCAGAGATTTTCAATACTTTCTGATACAGATTTCAGATATACTATACGTATATATTCAGGATCTTCGGATCACAGTTTTATTATCAGAAAGAGTTTTCAGAAAAGATAGTTTTTCAGAAAAACGAGTCTGAGGGCAAGTTTTACTGCTTTTCAGTATACATGACATCAGCATATACATTTCATTGTCATGTACAGCATCTCATGAGAAACAGATGAGAAACAGAACAAAAATATAACATAATTCAGTAAGAAACTGTCTAGCAGAACCTTCTACGTGACGAGTCACGTAGTCAGTGAATTGTTTGACCTGCGAGTGTTGAGTTTGGAAATGCTTGCTGAGTGACTTTGTCACTCACTCCCTTCCCGATTTCCTTTTTGCAGGTCAGTAGTTAGAGGGCTGAGCTGGAGCGAGACCGCTGCGAGATTTTGGGGATACGGCTTGGTAGTAGCAGATAGCATGTTGGCTCGCATGCTTTAGTTTTCTCATGTATATGTGTGTATTACATATTAGTATACACTGTATGACAGTTTATTTTTATACATGAGTAGCCTGGGTTTCCACGCTTATGTTTGATTTACTTTCGCAGTAAATTACATTTTCAGTTTCTTTATTAAGAAAAATTTTATACAGCAGCAGTTTTTCTGTAGAGGTCCCCGTTTCAGGAATAGTTTATTATACTATGAACAGTATTTTCCGCAACGCACAGTAGCCTGGGTCGGGGGTCGCTACAGTTTCTGATGGAGATGACCATATTTGGCCGCCTCCGCCAAAACAGAAGGCGACTAGATCTAACAACTCACAGATGGCTCCTCATAGTCACTCCTAAAATAATGTCTGGATCATCGTCTTTTTACTATAAAAACATATGCATGTAGATCAATTGATCCTTTTCTGAAAAAAACTGAGTTGGCATGGCATGTCATGTCATGTATATAATGCATGTTAACTTAATCTTCTTCCTTTTGTTATATATATATTTTGTTTAACTAAAAAAATGTTGTAGTTCTATTCTACGTGTATTTTACTGAAGTTATTGTTTTTATAACTTATTGAATTTGTTGATAAGTTTTATATAAGCTAGTCTGTGTTCTATTGTGTATCTATTAATTTATATTCTGCATGTTTTTTTTTTTTTTTGCTTTTATAATTGTTTTCCCGTTTTTATCTGTTTTTTTATTGTATTCCACCGATTAATTAGATTATTTCTAGGTTACTATTGAGTTTCGTTTTACTTATGTGAGTTACTAATTCTATAAATATATTTTATCTTATTATTCTCTACTCTTTGATTTAAAGGGTTCTCTACTATAATTTTTTGTGTCTATTTCTTTTTTTCTTATCTTTTCTTTTCATAATTTGCTGTTTTTTTTTTTTTTTTTTACTTACTTTACTTAGAATATATAATATGTTCCTTTCTGATATGAAGGACATCTCTAATTTTCAATAAGCGTATGGGCGTGCACTTTTGGACATATGGGCGTGTATTAAGGTGCACGGGTCACGTGCCAGTCGTGCAACCCAACTATGCTAGCTTTTAGAGTTTCTAGCTAAAATATGTTTTATTACATACATACAATCGTCGAATCGGAAGGCCAGATCTAGCCTCCCTTGAAACCAAGTAGTCGGAACGGCCACTTGATTCTATTAGTAACAGTAGCTGATTTTATTTTTTAAAATTTAAATAATTTTTTTTTATAATTTTTTTTGATATTTTTTAAAGTTTTTAATATTGTATATATTTAATATTATTTTATAATTTTATTATAAATTTTTTTTTAGTAAGGTTATTTTTGCCATTTTACAAAAGGTTTTAATAAAATTAAATTAGATGGAAATTGGGTGAGGGGTGGGTGTTTGGATTTTTAAATGTTAGAGGGTGGGATCAAGTCCTCTGGCCAATTATGACAGAAGCACCCCAACATCGCGAAACTTCTTGCTTGGGGGTTTCCACGTATTTTTGCGTGACTAGAGGATTTTTGAAATTTTCCCGTCCTCTGACGACTTGAAAGTTTAAGTGACATGGTGGGCAAGATCCAAGTCCTTGGACATGGATGCCAACATATTCAATTCGTTCGGTAAAAATCGGAGTCGGGGTTTTTCAAATCAGGAAAAAATTGTATTTAACTAATTCCATTAATTGATTTGGGCTTATTCGTTATATTTGTCTGACTAACTTGTTTTGTTCAATATTTGTAGTCCCTGTAAACAATATAAATACCCAATAAGGAGGACTTCCCAGTCGAGACAACGTCACCAATTTTTTAATAATTCAGTTGCAGTTGAAAATACATTATACACCAACAACAAATTCTATTCTAGGTTAAGCATTGGCCATTTCAGGCATGGCATTGCAATTGCATTTGCAAACCAACTCCAAGAACTCCTCCGTTTTCCTGCTCCCGAAATCATCATCATCCAGCTGGATCACTAGCAATCTCGTAAGAGTGAATCAGAGCAGGAGAATCGGATGGTCAGGAGTTGCTTATTGCAGTGGAAGCGCCAAAGCCAATGGAAGTGAAAGTAGTAAGAATGGTAAAAAAGGAGTCCCTAATTCCAACTATGTGGTGCCTCTCGACAAGTCCTTCTCACCCTCCAATTCTTCCTGCATCACTCGTCCGCTAGCAGAAATTCTACGAGATCTCAATAAGAGGATTCCCGATAACGTCATCAATCTTCTTGATAAATCCATTCCCTGGTACGAATGTAATTTTTAATGGAGTCTTGATTCATGCTTTCGTCTGATCCGATCTAACTTGATTTTTTATTTTTTTTATTCTTTTTTGTTTTTGGGTAGGTATCATGCCAATAGGATGTTAAGTTTCTATGCCCCAGGTTTGAACTGCTTTCTCTAAATATAATAATGCTGGTCAAGTTCAGCCAATGTATTCAAAATAATTATACATGATAAGCATGAGAAAATTCACTAAAATCAGTACTTTTTATAGAAGTGAACTTGTTTCTAGGATTGGTTACTAACAGCTATAGCTTTCTGGCTCAGGATGGTGCGGAGAAGTGCGAGATGTGATCTTCTCTGACAATGGCAATGTCACTGTTGTGTACCGACTCACTATAAGAGGATCCGATGGAGAGGTCTTCTTCTTAATCTGAATTTATCTCTAGAACTCTTGCATTATCATAGATGAAAAAGATGAATAGTCATTCATAGTTTTGATTTGCTGTTAACTGCTGTGACATTTTCTGAGTTTTTGCAAGAATTAATGATTCAAAATCGCCACTCAAATCAACCAGCTACAAAGCACAAGCTTTGTAATCCACATAGTTCATATTTTTTTAATGTTAATCTGACCAGTAAATTTTTTATGCCTCAAATTGAGGACATTCTTTGCTTGATATCTGGACACTCTCAGTTGATTTAATTCCAAGGCACTTAATATTTATGAGGGAAGCTTTAGACCATAAACATTCAAAGCAGTTCATTGTTCCCTAAAAATTCTAGAAGTTCTCCCTTTTGCTTATATGTTCTCTATTTAGGCATTTTTGAAATTTTAAGTTTGATGATTAGACTTTCTGTCTCTGTCCAGTTAAGGCAGAAATTGAATGTGTCATTCTACTCATCTATCTGAAGGCATAAGACTAATGTAAAGAATTTATGACAATATGTGAAGGATAAGCTTTTATGGGTTAAATCTAGGATCTCATCAATTAAATATGTGTACAATAATCCTATGCTTAAAAAAAGTGTCCTAAATGTTGTGACAAATTTGAATGGAATAATCGGGTGCTCATTTGCCATGTAAACTTAGGTAGGTTACTTTCTAACTATAGCATTTTGTGATGTGTGTGTAACTGTGTGAATGATTATAAACAATTTATTTGAGTACAGAAATAGAATTTTGACTACTATACATTGACATAAGGCACTTTGCTAGAATCTGTGAGGTAAGCATTTTAAATCCAAATAATCTATTTCTTCTTCATTGAAAGAAAAATATGTAGATATTGTGATATTAATTTGCTTGTTTTTTAAATGAAGCATGTCTTAGCTTGTAGCTCGTGTTGTCACACTAAGATGCTGCTGCTCTATATAAATATATTTCATTACAGTAGCTACCTCTATGAGTCTCAATACCTACTATGGTGATTTGTATAAACTATCTTATAGAGAATGTAATTTCCTTGATTTGTGAATCTTGTCTAAGAGTTCAGGTCTTTGGTCATGCATCTATTGGAGTAGCTTTTTCCTTGTCATCAGGACGGACCTAAGGAATAGACTTTTCAGGAAATTACAAAAATTCAACTTCTATTCTTTCAAATTTAGCATATTTGTTGTTCAAGATTTTCCTTGAGTGGTGTAAACTAATCACATGATTGATTCATCTTTGATAGTATCTACAAAATTTGACAGTGTACACTGTTACAGGTACACCGTGAGTCAAGTGGTACAGTGTCTTCAAGTGACAGCGACATTGTAGACCCAGTCGCTTCAGCAGAGGAAATAGCTTTCTGCAGAGCTTGTGCTCGATTTGGTCTTGGCTTGTATCTTTACCATGAAGAATAGATGCTATATACAATAAGGAGGTTGACTTCCTCAAGATATATCTAATTGTTTTACTTTGAGAAATCTCTTGCTTGTGTACTTTGATTAGAAATTTGTCCTTGAGATATATCTAGTTCCTTTTTACTTGGTTGAGAAATTTGTGTTGCTGAGAACTCCTACGAACCATACATTTTCCAGCTGATGTAAATAAATAAGTACTTACAGCTTATCAATTTTGGTTTTTGAAAAAACAAGCTCTGGCTTGATGCATTTGTGGTAATCGAGCCAGCTTTTGATTGTTTTGTGGGAGTGGAACTGAATTTCTTACCACACAAATTGTTTAAAGACTTTCAGTAAGTTTGTGGGGGAAACTGCCATCACCTGGAATGACCTGGGCAGCCCCATACACCTATGAACCCTGTCGTGGAACATCAGTTTCACAAGTAGTCGCATTAATATAGTGAGCATTGAAACATCAAAACTTGGGTTAGAGGGGGCAAATGCGACCTGAAAAATACACAGGCAAGCCATGTTTCTTTTCACTAAATCCATGGAATCAGGAACCTTTGCAGTGAATAGAGAATCCTAATGAAACCAGAAGAAAAAAAAATCAAGAAAAAACAAATAAACTCATGATGGGTCGAAATCTCTCTCTCCCTCCCTCATCTGACATCCCTCATTTGTTTGAAGGCGTAGGAGAAGAAAAGTGGAGAGCCCTAAAATGAATGGAACTGATACCACAAGTGGAAGGGAACATCCAATCATTTTCTCGGTGGTTTAAATCAAACTACATGTGATCAATATGCAATATGACAGCACCAAAACATTTCTACTTGTACAAACAATTAGCATTTTTGCGCCACAGTCAAATAGAACAAACATGTACACGAACTTCAAATTGGTGGACGTTCTTGCTTCTTTTCCTTGTGCAATAGACAGTTTGACAGTACTCAAAATTGTACAGATAAATTAACTTATATGCACATCAATTCTTTTACAGTAATTCTTAATTGTATCAACCTTATCCGTATTTTCTATGTAGTTCGGCTTTGTGATCCAGTCCTATATATCATGGCCTCAGAAGTTTTGGACCTGTGTTTGAAGACATCCAAGATGGTATCAAATGCACAAGAAGGTATGTATCCTTGGATACAGTTGCCCGTATAATCCTTGAGTCTATACCTAAAGAATTGCCAACTTTTATGGTGACAGTCTGTCATGGTACCCACAGTTGGATTGGCTATACGCTCGCTTCCACGATTTACTGCATCAACCATTGATGGTGCAACATCTGGGAATGCCTGCAAGATGGACTAATGTTTAAGATGTTTGCTTCTTTCACCAAGCAATGAACAAAATCTAGGGATCTCAAAATTAGCACAAGAAACATCTTCAAAAAGTGTATGGTTCACAGCCTTAAAGGTTAATTCAAAATGAAAATTTGATGTTTGGTAGAAAGATGCCTGTTGTAGACAGAGCCCATGATCTCCTGACAGCAAGTGAATTGACGTATCAAGCATTGAGCTGATAGCTGATTCTGAGCTAAGCACCTGAGCTAGCAAAAGTTTCATCAATTCCATCATCCTTAAACTTTATCAGAAGATTCCTAGAAATGCCACACTATGATTTTATCTGAAGCAGAATGAAGCACCAATTATGAATAAACAAGTCAGTTTCCAAAAAGAAAATTGCAATTCAGAGGTTGTTGCAGTTTCTTGCATACTATTTATAAGCATCCCATCTGGGGAACCTTGTGCAAACTATTTTTTTTTATTTTTGGGTAAGCAACCTTGTGCAAACTTGTAATAATCCATTCAAAAACAATCATGATACCATTGATAACACCACTTTTAAACAACTGAATACACATTACAGAGAGAGAAGAAAAAAAGAAGTTGAAATAGAATATTACAAGATCATTAGGTCAAATTTTATAAAATAATAGAAGTCAAACATGAATGTAAAATAAGGAAATCTTAACAGAAACAAGAAAATGTCCACCACATAATTAACTGAAAAAAACTGAGGTAATAACTAGTTGGGGATTAAGCATACAAGTTGTCTAGTTTCTTCTGGTTTGGAACAGAAAACTTCTCCTCCCTTTTACTATGTCAATGTTAAAAGGAGGGAGCTGCTCAACTAATGGAAGAACTTGCTTCATGATGGGGGGGCTAAGGTTTTCCATCTCTTTTAAAGTCATTTCTGCCTGTAAATATTCCATGGCAAATGTAGAAGGCACGTTGAGATGAAAATAAGAGTATGCAGGAACCACAATTTTAACAGACATATTATAAAGGGCCACTTTCACGTCATCGTAATTCTCCATGGCACTTATACCATGAAATAATTTAACTAGAAGTTGAAAAAGAAGAATATGCCATCAGTTAAAGAGTGCAAAAGTCAACTTGAGGCCAAAGCACCTGTATCTTAACTGTATTTGGAGAAATTATAGACTGAAGAGACAAAAAAGCAAACAAAGGAAGAACTGCAGATTCATAAGCAAAAGAGCCCAAAGCATGGGAGATAAGCACGCTTTAATTGCCAATAACTTTAGTATACAGCCAAAGAATTCTAGGGAGAGTTGAATGAGCCTCCTATTGATGGTCCTTGAAAATCGAATTTCATGAAAAGTACATATACAGGTCCTCGATGAATATCTTCATTGAAGGAGCTGTCATATAAATAGCATTAAAGAAACGACAAATGCTACAAATGGAAAAGATGAGACAATAACAAAAGCAGTAATGGCAATAAAAAAAATCATAAGCTCTAATAACATGCTTCATGATTATTCACACTAAATTGAACTAGTAACTTAGATTCTCACCCCAAGCCGGATTGTTGGTGATTCTGCAATTTGTGCTATAAGGGTTCCAATGCTTTGAGCCATTGGAACAATAACAGGGGAGAACAAAGGGACAGCCAATCTCATTTCCTGCATAATTAGCGAAATTTGTTTCAGAATCAAATCAGTTAAAGAAGTTGAGATAATCCATACTTAGGATGATACCTTATTGATAGAAAATAAAATTATTAGGATAACAAATTCATAGAAAGCCAAAATTAAGTGTACTCTAATATATCTGCTACATAATAGAACGGGCAGATTTTATTATTCCCTGCTTATGCCCATTTGTTTATGCAGATAAAGAAGGATTGCCTCTGGCAGATTCTTTTGAAGTGCTTCATTGTTAGTTTAATTAATAATCTTAGATAGCAAAGGCAAATTCTTTTTTATTTTTTATTTTTTTTGCTGGGCGCATGGAATGTATCTCTTTATTGATCTCCTCATTAACTAATGTATGATAAAGAATTACTATACCTTCTTGTTGAAAGCCATTAATATATTCCGACTTCTGTGCACAACATATCTCGATCCTGATCACAGTCACATCAAAGTTCTCATGAACTGTTGCAAGCAACATAGATGCCTGCTTCAAGTATTACAAAACATGATGATCTTGACCAACCAATTAGGAGGAGGATTACAGACCCAGGGAATGGCCAATGCCGAAAGTAGAAAGATCTAGCACTTGTATATGAAGCACCTCCGAGTTCTTAAAATCTTACTATATTGGGGTGTGATGGGGGACCAAATTCTTCAACTGATTGAGGGAAACCAAGGGTAAGACTTTGAGAAAAAAGAGGTTGGAGGAAGATCCAAGGCAAAAGGGAGGTTGGGTTAAAAAGGTGAATGAAAAAAATAAAGTACCATAGCAAAAGGGTGGTAAGGTGGAAGATACTAAGGACATTGAAGACTCACGGCAAGAGGGAGGAAAAGTGGATGACATGGACGGCATAGCTTATGTAGCATGATAATAGGGCATGTTGTGACAAGCTAGCACATTGTGGCATGGTAAGGTTTTCACAATACAAAGACACACACTCCTACCCTAATCTTCAATCTAGCATCATGAGACACATTCTCAGTAAAAATTTGGTGTTTTCCCTCCCTTTTCAAGTCCTCCCAAGTGTTTTTGGTACAAATGCCTTCCTTGGTCTCCTCATATTTCCAGCACCACCATATCATAGCATGACTGCAACGATAGCTAGTGGCGGTGAACACCTTGTCCTTCGTGTCTTGCAATCCCGTAGCATCAAAATATCTCTCCATGTGCCACAAGATATTGTCAACCTCCATTGTGTCCCTCTTCCCTGAAAACTCCTTCGGTTTGGAACTTCTACCTGGAAGTAAGCACTCCCCTTGCAGCCACCACCTCCCTTTGTGCCGTCATCTTGTACCCATCCAACTCTTCCCATGTCTCTTCCAATCTAGCCAAAACTGTGTCCATTTTGGTTTGGAGAGTGGATAGGCATCCCACACCTTTGATAGGAAGTCTAGTGCCCCCTGGTGATATAATTCAACAGTGGAGGTAAGGGTACTAACCTCTTCACTTAGGTTGTTGAAGTCTCACACAAGGCTATTATGTTCCCTTCCAAGGCTCTCCACATTGTCTTCGATGGTCTCCACACCTTGCTCTAGCTTATCCAACCGATCATTCAATCAGCTACAGTTAGTTTAGACTTAATGACCTTTGCCTCCAATGCACTCACCATGTCACGGGACTTCTCCTGCCCAGGGGTTTTCTTTCCCACGTTAGGGGCTACCTGTCGCCCCCTTATCTTTTCAGTTACCTCCGACATACTCCTTAGTTTGTTCAAAGAACCTTGGCACACACAAACCTTGGTTCTAATACCAACTATCATGGCCCAACTTAAACCCCTCGCAACCATGTGGCCTTAGAAATTGATGCTATTTTTTAAAGAGCACAGAGAGAGATAATCATTTGAGGGGAGTGGCCCATCAAAGCCTAAGCTTCTGTCGTCAAGTTGGTCTAATTAAGCTGAACCGTGGAGTTCCAAATTTCCAATATATCATAGTCAACAGTCACTGCTACTTCTATTCTCTGGTTACAAGTAATGGTGAGGGGTGTTAGATACAAATTAAATGTTTCAGATATCGGGATAGGTTCAGCCTTCAATAAAACTGGCATAAGCCATTGCAGAAGAAAATTTCCTACAAGGAAAATAAAACGATATGAAACTAATAAAACTGCACAAAAGGTTACAAACGGACGATGCAAAAGGGAAAATTTTTATAAACTAGAATTATTAAAAGCAACAGGAAAATAAATTGACGAGTTATGAACCCAAAAATGAAACAACACCTCAACTTCAGTCAAGTCTCTTGAGGCACCCAAGAATCTTGTGATTGCTGCACCGTCCTTTAAGTAATCTGAAAGTATAACAAAGCATTTGTGTCATTTTATGAAGTTATAATAACTAACAAGGTAAAGGTTTGAATGAATTATGTATAACCAAAATAGCTCTAAAGCTTAGCCAAAAGAAATTCAATATGAAACGATCCAAAAATAATTACTTTGATAACACATTAACATGTTTATCGCAAAAGGATGAGAAGTTGAAATATAAGGTTAAACAAGCGCTCAGTATTACGGTAAAGTTGAATTCCAATAGAATCAAGCTGCTGGTTCCTGCATCTGTCATCGTAGCTACAGTAAATTTCGTGGGGATGATGAAGATGAGAAGAACCGGAGAAGCTGATTGATTCCGTTTGAAAATCAGTTAGCCTCCAAGGTTGATGATGATGACGAAGAAGAAGATAGGGATGGGTCCAGAGACAAGTAGCTTCTCACTTATGTCGTTATTTATTTCTTGTTATTTACCTTTGAACCCTGACCTTTTGCTTTCGTTTTATTTGAGTCTGATACATACAACGTTCATTTCCTCTCTCCTTCTCTCGTCATCACCAATCCTCCATGTCAACCTACTTTTCTAAGTTGCACAATTATCTCAGAAAAGCTTCCGTTTCACTCTTTATCTTCCATGGAGAATAAGAAAAAGAGAAAGATAAACCAACCTCTTCATTTTCATTATCTATGGGGGCTACTGGCGGTGCTATTCCTTATGCTTTTAGTCTACAATCCCCCGAAACCCCTTCAATCGCATCCTTCGCTTATATCACCACAACCTCATTACCATAATTTTTCTTCTACTTCTCCAAAAGCGCCACGGCCGAGTATAAATACTAAAGCAAATAGCAGAGCGGAAGTTCAATCGGGCCCTTATCACGATTGGAAACTATTTGTTGCTGATTTTCAGGAAATGATGAGCAATTTCAAGATCTATATATACCCTCATGTCCACAACAGTAACATCACCATGGACCCATTTGCTAGAATTTTCTTTCCCCATACAAACCCCTTGAATCCAAAACTAGGAAATTACTTGAGTGAACACATGTTTAAGCTAGCCCTCCTTCGTAGTTCCCTCATCACAACCACCCCTCAACATGCCCATTTCTTCTTCTTGCCTTTCTCCATCAACAACTTGAGAAATGATCCTCGAGTCCGCTCGGAGGCTTCCATTGCTGAATTTGTGGCCCAATACTCTAGAACCATAAGCAAAGAGTTCCCATTCTGGAATGCCTCGGGTGGTGCTGACCATTTTTATGTGTATTGTCATTCTGTGGGACGAGAAGCTGCCTCCAGAAATGCGGAATTGCATAATAATGCCGTTCAGGTTACTTGCTCTTCTAGTTACTTCCAAAAGTTTTATGTATCCCACAAAGATGTGGCTCTTCCTCAAGTCTGGCCTCGCTCCGATCCTGTGTCACTGAATCCTCCTCATGCCAGGTAAATCATCCACTTATTATCGTTTCATTCTTATTAAGCTTTCGGGTCAAAGTAGTTACTTGAGTTTCGCCCAAAGAGTCGCTTAAATTGACACTGAGTGATGGTTATTAAATATGGCATCAACAATCATATAGTTATTTGACTTTGTATCACGGTTACTTAAAATGGTATTTGGCAGATTGCTCCATAGATACAACTTTCTAGTTCACTTAGAAATCATGATCATTGTCAATCTCATAAGTTGGATTTTCAACATCAAAATATATGCAATAGCTGTCCCTGTTGCTATCCCTCCTAACAAAGAAAAGAGGTGTGATGGGAGATGAAATTGAGACACTTATCATTTCATAATTAACATTTTCTTGAAGTTGAGATATTTATGTGTTATCTATCTTTCTTTTGCAAGCATTTAACAACATTCATTCACTTGTCTGTCTGTCTACTGCAGGCATAGACTTGTGTTCTTTGCTGGACGGATACAAAACTCTCGTGTTCGCCAAGAACTAATAGCTTTATGGGGAAATGATACTTCTATGGACATATTCCCTAGGAGTCCTTTTCCTTATGAGGAAGGCTTTAAGAGGAGCAAATACTGTCTCCATGTTAGAGGTTATGAAGTGAACACAGCGCGGGTCAGCGATGCCATACAATACGGGTGTATTCCTGTTATACTCTCCAATTATTATGAACTCCCATTTGGGAATGTCTTGGACTGGAGCAAATTTTCTGTTGTCATCAATCATGGAGAAATTTCATTTTTGAAGGAGAAGCTGTTGTCTATATCAAGAAAAATGTATCTGAGCATGTACCGTAATCTTTGCCAAGTTAGGAGGCACTTTGTGTGGCATAAAACACCAAGAGGTTATGATTCTTTCCATATGACTGCTTATCAGTTATGGCAGAAAAGGAACATTCATCGTTTGTCTTACTGAATCGTGGAATGCTTCTCAGTTATGGCAGAGAAAATACATCTAATTAACAATGATATGGATGAATATGAACTGCACAGATTGCACTTCGTGAAGCAGTGTAATAGTCAAAATCGCAGAATTTGGTGTCCATACCATTTCCCATTAGCAGTATGCTGATAATGCTCGGGAATCTTATTCCTGCGTACACCAGAGAGCATTCACAGAACTAAGAGTCTAAAACCTTTGTAAATCGCCCGAGTGCAGTATTTGCTAGTTGAATCTAGTGGTTTTCTCAATTTTCATATCATTAACTCATTTTTATGAGATGGGATGTCTCTTTTCTATCCACCAATCAATGTGTTGTCAGAACTTGAAAAGGGTGAGAGGAAGTGGAAGAACAAAGATGACGCTTAAACTGGAAGCTTCATGATTACAAGATAAACGAGCATGCCTGTCGACTTGAATGTCTCGAGTACTATGATACGATAAATACAAGCTTACTTAAAAAGCAGAGGTATATTGCAATACAACAACCACACATGTTTATTATGTACTGAAATTACACAACATGATTACATGACTTAATTCACTGGAAAGTAATATCACACTCTGCAACTATAAGATTAAATCAGATTGAGTTTTCAACTGGGCGGGACTGGTAAGTGCGACGTCTAAGTTGAGAATCTGGCGTGGGCTGCTGCAAAAAGATTCTTGTTGGATCATTTGGATCAACATATCTGCAAGAAAGTCAATGAGATTTTAACCAACACACACTTGATAAAATTACCACGTCATGATACAGCTAAATATGCAACTTACGCATGTCTCATCATTTCATCAACAGGGGTTTGTGCTGCTTGTAAAGGATCTACACGAGGTTCTGCTGCCATATTTGTTTGTTGATTATACTGTCTGACTGAAGAAATCAAGTTGAAAAAAAGTGGTACAAAGGTACCACAACCCCCTTCCTTAAACAAAATCTTGAACGAGTGTGTGGAGTACAGAGCCCTATGCTCATTTTCAGGGACCACCTGTGATTTAGGTCATGCATTAATTACTATCTACCAAATTAAAACCAGTAACAACAAGAGGCCTCTTGATGGTATGCTTACAGGCTCCACAAGACCAGAGATGTTGTTGCACTGAAATATTGGCTGGTTAAATTTCTCATCGTGGACGTAGAGCTGTCAATAGACCAGCTTAAAAATTAGTAACTTAGTCATAAATGCATTACACCAAATCACAAACCTACTCATTGACCAGCACCCTGTCCCAAAAACCCTTGTCTTCTACCCCTCCCGTTGGTAAAGAATTGATACACAATAATTAGAACAAAAATTTTGAAGATGATTACAAAGCTATCAAATTTTGAGCAGTATTGAAGAAAACTGTGCCTGACAAGAATTATACCTTAAAGATTTAGACTCACAAGACCGCACACGGTCTTGAGGTGAACCCAAAATGACACAAATACAATTAAGGCACTTTGTGGCATATAATATCCCTAGTCGCTTGCATCAGCTAGTTAATGCACTTCTTCCAGAATTTGAATAAAAAATATCCTAAAGAACCAGTATTCTCTTTAAAGAGCAGCTACATCACTCCTTGTCTAATCCCTACTTTCACTTAATTGTCAGGGCAATCCATCTGGTGTACTCATGACTCAAGGTGTGGATATTGGCTGCTAATTGCTTAAGCATTTACACAATCACTCATACACCAATACCATGTGATAAAATCCCAATCACCATATATTGATTATGCCTAGATTATAAAATGAATACATGATGAGAGTATCATATAATCATTTGTGGAATGTGCTAATATCAGATTAGAAATTTTAGTGATTTAGTGGCACTAGAAACTGGTAAGATGCAGATGCATGATACTAACCAATACCAGACTTGAGGAAAGAAAAAAGAGAGAGAAGCCAGCTATAATAATAAAGTCTGTAAAATTTGTGTCAATCCCTTATGTGAATTTCAGAAGAATCAAGCAGTCAGATTTAAACAGGAAAACAGTACGCGGGTCAGACACAAACCAGGGGCATATCAAAAGCAACAAAGTTTCCGACAGCTTTACTAGCAACAAAGACCATGCGAATATTTGACAAGTAAATTATCCCCTTTGCCTTTACGTTGCCTCCATGAGCTCTGAAATAACAACATAAGAATTAGGTAAATTACAAAGACGATGAATCTATATCATAAAAGCCTCTCAATTCCTATTATCACTCAACTAGTTAAAAATCTATAACCTAGCAATTAACCCAGTTAGTCTTCTAAGAAGCATTTCCAAAATTTACGGAGTATCTCATGTTCTTCTTTCCCTATTATGTTTCCTTCTTCTCACAGCTCCAAAAAATGCTTCATTTCCAATAACACAATAGCTGCCAATGCCTAATACATCAACATTCAATAATCCTATTCACATGAAGTATAAAATCAAGTTAAACAAATTCACATGTACAGCTTTTGAAACGAACAGCAAGAAATAATACTAACTAACCCTTATAAGTCCTCTTAGATGTGATTATTTCCACATCAAATTATGTTTAAAGAGCCTAAATCCACGCATAATTCTCATGTGAGGGAGTTATAATCTTCAATAAACCTAGTTTCCTTTGATCTATGATAAATCACCCCAAAAAATTAGAACTGAATATAAATAACAATTGTGATTTGAAAAAAAAAAAAAAAACAGAAGAAAAACAGACCCGGGAATTTTATCGACATTAAACTCAACGCCATCTCTAGCGAGGACGAATAACTCGTCGACGAAGGCCACCGGCATCCCATTGTTAAACAGTTGAGGATTCAGAGCCATGGACCCAAATCAAAATCCAAATAGATTACCTCCTGCCACGGAATATGATTACTATTAAAGGCAAGCAAACGCGTATGCCAAACGTGTGACACCACGACCTTCCATTCCACAACCTTCTCGACAAGCAAAATAATATTAGTTAATACTATTTTTTCACTTAATGAATATAATATATAATCTTGTGTTCCATTTAATTTTGAGATAAAATTATTATTTTTTAAATTATTAAAAAATTAATTTAAAATTTAAAATTTAAAATTTTTTTAATACTTCTAATATTATAAAAATATCATAATTTGTTTCAAAATAGATGATTATATATTATTAGTATCTTTTTTAATTTTTTAACTAAAATTAATATAAATTAGAGAAAAAATTATTTAATAAATTTTGAAAGGTCAAGTGTTATTTAACTGAAATAAAATTTTATCATTTTTAAAATTTTATAAAACTTAATATAATTCATTAATAAATTTAAAAGAGAGATAAAAAAATTTGTTATTCAATTATTAAGAAAATTTCACCGTCTTACAGACAAAATGATAAATGGTTTATGAAAGTTAGGTTCGGGTGTTAAACTTTAAAATACCAAAAAAAAAGAAATTTGAAGATTTTTTTGTAAGCCATTTAACAGGCATGTTATCCTATAATAACAAATAAATTTTACAGATTTCAGATTCGGAAGCGTACTTCCTGCCATGGTTAATTTCTGTAATTTGGAAACAAGTTATTGTAATTATTCGTCAAGAAGATCGTCCTCGTCAATATTGAAATTCAGTGCTTCCAAAATATGCACTAAAACCTTTGATGGGATGTGTTCTGAATTTAATAGATTTTGGAGACCAGTTTTCTGTGTTTCTGAATGTTTGTATGTATATGTGTTTCCATCAAACACAAAGTTGGTCTTTTATACTAATTGTCAAAAAGACAATTATGCCCTTATAAAGTGTTAGACCATTTTACCTTTATGAGAATATCAAAATTACAATTCTAAAATTTTTTTTATTAAATAACTATAAACTCAGGATATTAACTAAAATAACTAGTCATTTTGACCTTACCAATAATTAATTAACTTAATTACATATAAAATTACTTTTATTCATAATCTTCTTAGGAAACTTAAACTAAAGTACCGACCCTATAAATTTTTAACTCTTATTTATAATATCTAGTACTTATAACGGAGATCCAAGCAAGAAAAATGTTGCTAAACCCCTAATTGGCTAATTTTGATAGTATTAGATTTTTGTTAGGACTCCGA
Organism: Anacardium occidentale; assembly: GCA_026122585.1. Lineage (NCBI taxonomy): Eukaryota > Viridiplantae > Streptophyta > Magnoliopsida > Sapindales > Anacardiaceae > Anacardium > Anacardium occidentale. The sequence goes on from JAJEJH010000224.1 coordinate 466,898, forward strand.
ATATAATTCTTTGATAGGTAAATGTTCTTATATTTATATATTATTATTGCATGATGATCCAAAACTAAATAGAGATATTGTTCCATCCTTTAATGACAATGAATATAGAGTTTTTGCCTTCATAAATCTCTTCCTTTCTAGTCTCATCTAAACACACCCACAAAGCAAACAGTATATGCTTACTTATTAAACCAAGGTTTTGTCCCCAAGAGGAAATTTTCATTACCAAAGTGTAACACCCATAGGTATGCTTTAAGGGCGTTTTAGTATTTTCCATCGGCTTGTTAAATGTTATAGTTGGATTGTGGCTAAGTACATAAAAGCAAAGTGATTTTAGCCTAATGTATGAATGTACATAGATAGAGTACACCCATGCATCAACTAGCCATGTGATAGGGAGGGATTAAAGCCACATCGAGATTAAATTGCGAATGTACGAATGTACATGTGGGTATGTGTAGGACCCGCCGCCCCGAGTACCCCTGCTGCTGAAGAAATTGATCTTTTTATTTAATAAACTGGAAATCGGGTACCCGAGACGGGAATCCTACGGAAAAGAAAATCCTGCTGAACTAAATACATAAGCGGAAGCTGAAATTTAAACTAAACTGTACAATGAGCCCATCTGGCTTTTCTATATATATGTAACTGTTCTGTACATCATTCTTTATATCTGAGAATGTACAAAAATATACAAGACCTCACAGGTCCAAAACTGAAAGAAAATACATGTACATGCTGAAAATGGTGTGTGTGGGTCCTCTCTCGCGAACCCCAGTCCACCCGCTCCTCGCCAGCAGCAAACTGACCTGAAAAGGAAGGAAAGAGGAAAAGGATGAGTGATGAAAATCACCCAGTAAGCATTTCCTACTTCCCTCAACCCAAACAAGCACAAACAAGGGCACATATAACTAATCTCGGCCCTATCATACATCTATGCGCTTGTGGGTGCTGAATCTGCTTAACTGTTTATCTGTTACTTATTATTAATTCATTATTGAAATGAATGTCATGACATGATAGCTGAAATCTGAATATGCATGCATGCGAATCTCTATCTGTACCCAAAGGTACCTGCTGTACTGATCAGACTGGGTGAAACACAGGGATTCGGCATCCTGGCCAAGTGGGCTGAACATTCTAGCTACTGGCTAGAATCTGCTAAATACTGAAATACTACTGCTGAGCTGACTGACTGGTGTCAGAAAGTTGGGTCCCACAGATGCCCCCTCGAGTTCACCCCAAAGCTGAAACCCATACATTGGGTTCTGACTGCTGAAATCTACTGAATTCGAATCCCTGGATCCTCATTCAGGCTACATGCTATGCTATGAATGCATATGCTGCATTTATTCGCTGTTATCTGGAATATCTGATGATTATTAGCCCTTAGATGGATTACCAAACCTTAATAAATCATTTCTGCCTCTTTCTGGAAAATAATGCTGGAGCACGGGCGTGCAAAGCAAACGCACGGGCGTGCAAGAGACACACACGGCCGTGCTAGGCACGGGCACACGGGCGTGTGCCCAGACACACGGGACCGTGCGTAGGTCGTGTGCCTGGCCGTGCTGCTCTCGGGAATCTGATGGCCAAAACAAGCAAAAGAAGGACACACGACCGTGTCCCTCAGGACACACGGGCGTGTGCCCTGCATTCCTGGTCGTGTGCCCTGCATTCCTGGTCGTGTGCCTCAGCATGCACACAGGCGTGCGCTCGCAAAACCAAAGGCACACGGGCGTGCGTCTGCGGACACACGGTCGTGCACCTGGGTTTGCAGCAGCAGCCTTCATCTGGAAATGCAGGAAACCAACCCAAATCTCATCCAATCTGAAATTAAACACAAACACACATCCAAGGCACTTCAATAAACTCATACACATCATCAATTTCATCTTCCATCCAATTCTACTGAATTCACCATGGCCACTCAAGCTTTCTCTCACAACACACACACACAAACAAAGCATGCATGTATTTGGGTGGAAAGCAAGCATCTGAATCATCATCTCATCGCATATAAGCAACCAAACAAGCTGGAAATACAAACATACATTTCCAAGCATCATCAAGCATCACACAGCAAGCTGGGAAACTCTGGAAGAAGTAAGAAACACTTACTTCTTGACATAGCTGCTGGAATTCTAATCCAAACTAATCTCTCTGATCTCTTGCTGGATTGGGAGCCGCTGGAAACTGGATTTCTCGCCTAGGGCTGAGAGCTGCTGAAACAAAGAAGAGAGAAGCTGAAACTGGATGAGAAATGAAATAACTCTCATCTCTCACTCTTTTCTACCCACCAGCACGGGCGTGCAGGGAAAAGTGCACGGGAGTGCACCAAGGGAAAATGAAAGAAACTCATTTCCCGCGCTTCGCATGATTAAAACCTCCCTAAAGGCATCATACGAAGGTCACACAGCTCTGGAAAACTTCTATCTCACCCCTGAACTCTTCTAGACCCCCAATCTATCTCTGAATTCTATTTCTAACCCCAAAACTCTACCCCTAAGGGCTTTCTAAAATCTAGGATGCTACAGTATGCATGGTCATGACACCTATATTTAGCATAATCCGGATTAAGGAGTTGTGTAGGATAAGCTAGTGAGAAGTGGTCTCTTGCGGGGATGCTTTCGAGTATTTCCCAGGATTTATATTCATCCATAGAAAGGTTCCTTCTCGGAGGTTTTTCTTTCCAAGCGGGCAGTAAGACCTTGCAAGCTAGGATCTCAAAACGATAGCAAAAACAAAAGCAGCATTTTCCGCTTCGCTATATGATTTAATTATTACTTTTTTGTAGGAGGGCTTGCCCTTTATCTTCTTATTCTTAGACTATTTGACTACGTTTTCACTCTTTCCAGTTTAAAGGACAGAGTAAGAGATAGATATTTTTGGTGTGCAAGGATTCTTTCAGCATGATGATCTTTGTCAATGAGCAAAAAGGGTGTTAGGTTGTATAAATCTTTCCTCCTTTGGACTAAATGAAAGCTTGAGACCTGATAAGTGCAACTACCTTGTCGCATTCTAATTTGAATCATGAAGAGTGGGTGTACTATAAGTTGAGTTGGAATGTGATAATAGATTAAGCTAATATTGATTTTAGTAGAGTATAGATGTATTGATTTACACATCATTAATTTGTGCCATAACTTGACATATTTATGTTGTATAGTGTAACTGTAAGACCCGTTATTGTATATACTACTATTACTATAATATTAATGTTTATTATCATTAATTTGTTTTTTATAATTATTGTACTGATGAAATAGTTTATTAATATATACAGTAAGAATCCTATGTAGGACCCGCCGCCACGAGTACCCCTGCTGCTGAAAGATACTGATCTTTTATTAATTAAACTGGTAATCTGGGTACCCGAGACGGGAATCCTACGAAAAAGAAAGAAATTTGCTACTATACACTGTAAGCAGAAGCTTAAACTGAATCTGCAATGTACAATGAGCCCAACTGGCTGAATATATATATATATATTGTTTCTGTACAACATTCTTTACACCTGGAGATGTACAAAATACATACAAGACCTCACAGGTCCAAAAACTGAAAAGAAAATACATCAGAAAGTGTGTGTGGGGTCCTCCTTGCCAGCCTCAATCCACCCGCTCCTCGCCAGCAGCACACGGACCTGAAAAGGAAGGAAGAAGGAAAGGGATGAGTGATAAAGATCACCCAGTAAGCATTCCTTACTTCCCTCGACCCAAGCAAGCAACAAACAAGGGCACACATACCTGGTCGGCCCTATACATGCATCTATGCGCTTGCGGGTGCTGATTCTGATTACTGATTTCTGATTACTGGTTTCTGATTATTAATTAGTCATGCCATAATATATGCATAATGACATGCTGAGCTGGAAACTGAAACTGACTGATGATGCATGCATATGTCTATCTGAGTCTGAATGTACCCAAAGGTACCTACTGTGCTGATCAGGCTGATGAACACAGGGATTCGGCATCCTGGCCAAGTGGGTTGAAAATTCTAGCTACTGGCTAGAAAACTGAAATCTGATCTGCTGATATGCTGCTGAGCTGACCGACTGGTGTCAGAAAGCTGGGTCCCACAGATGCCCCCTCGAGTTCACCCCAAAACTGAAACCCATATATTGGGTTCTAACTGCTGAAATCTACTGAATTCGGATCCCTGGATCCTCATTCAGGCTACATGCTGTGCTATGCATGCTTATGCATCTGTTCTTAGCTGAAATCTGGATTATCTGATGATTATTAGGCCTTGGATGGATTACCAAACCTTTAACAATTCATTTCTACCTTTTTCTGGAAAAATCTAGAAGGCACACGACCGTGCAAGGAAGGCACACGGTCGTGCACGCAGCACACACGGCTGTGCTGGACAAGGGCATACGGGCGTGTGCCCCAGCACACGGGACCGTGTGCTGGCGGTGCGTCTGGGCGTGTGTGTTTCTGGAATTTCTGGGCCATTTCAAGCAAAAATGGGACACACGGCCGTGTCCCTCAGGACACACGGTCGTGTCCCTGCGTTTCCTGCCCGTGTGCACCTCGTGCACGCGGCCGTGTCCTTGCAAGAACAAGGGCACACGGGCGTGCTCTTGCGGGCACACGGTCGTGTGTCTTGTTCTGCTCAGACATGGTTTGTCTGAAACGCACCGGAAACCATCCGAAATTCAACCAATCTGCAATTAATCACAAACACACATCCAAGGCACTTCTATATACACATATGCATAATCAATTTTATCAGCCATCCCAAACTACGAATTCCACCATGGCCGTTTAAGCTTTCTCTCACAACACACACACACAAAACCAAGCATGCATGTTTGCTGGGTGGAAATTAAGCGTTTAAATCATCATCTCATCACATATAAGCAACCAAACAAGCTGGAAACGGAAACACACATTTCCAGGCATCATCAATCATCACAAGGCAAGCTGGGAAACTCTGGAAGAAGTAAGAAACACTTACCTCTCGTCATGGCTGCTGGATAACTATCTCTCAAGCTGATCTCTCTGGTCTCTAGCTAGAAAGGGAGCCGCTGGAAGCTGAATCTCGCGTCTAGGGCTGTGAGCTGCTGAAAGAAGAAGAGAAAACTTGGCTGAAATGGTGAGAAATGCAATAACTCTCATCTCTCTCTCTCTTTTCTTTTAATCCCACCTGCACGGGCGTGCAGGCTTGGCGCACGGGAGTGCGCCTGGGAAGATGGATAGAATCCATTTCCCGCGCTTCGTATGATTAAAACCTCCCTAAAGGCATCATACGAAGGTCACACAGCCCTGGAAAACTACTATCTCACCCCTGAACTCTGCTAGACCCCCAATCTATCTCTGAATTTTATTTCTAACCCCAAAACTCTACCCCTAAGGGCTTTCTAAAACTCTGGGATGCTACATTCCTCCCCTCTTATAAAAATTCCAACCCCGGAATTACCTGAACAACTTGGGGAACCTATCCCTGATCTCAGACTCTACCTCCCAGGTAGCTTCTTCTACACGCTGGCTGCGCCACAAAACTTTGACCAGTGAGATTTCTTTATTTCTGAGGACTTTAACTCTGTAGTCTAGGATCTGAACTGGAAGCTCTTGGTAGCTCAAGTCTTCTGCCAACTCTATCTCTGAAAACTGGAGAACATGCGACGGATCTCCCACATACTTTCTCAACTGGGATACATGGAGGACATTGTGGATTCTGTCCATGCTGGCTGGCAGTGCTAATCTGTAGGCAACTGTCCCTATCCTCTCGAGGATCTCGTAGGGACCAATAAATCTGGGCGCTAACTTTTCTTTCTTCCCAAATCTGAGGACTTGCCTGTAGGGAGCAATCCTCAGAAACACCTTATCGCCCACTGAAAACTCTATCTCTCTGCGCCGAAGATCAGCATAACTCTTCTGACGATCCTGGGCCTGTCCCATCCTCTGCCTAATGATCTTGACCTGCTCAATCATCCTTTGAGTAGTCTCTGGTCCCACTGCTGTCTCAAGAGAATCTCTCTCCCCAATCTCATCCCAATGGAGAGGAGATCTGCACTTCCGACCATACAACGCCTCGAATGGAGCCATCTGAATTGTCGCCTGATAACTGTTGTTGTAGGCGAACTCCATTAGAGGAATCAACTCTGCCCAATCGGTCTGGAAGTCTATACAACAAGCTCTCAGCATGTCCTCCAATATCTTATTCACCCTCTCCGTCTGGCCATCTGTCTGAGGGTGATATGCTGAGCTAAACTGCAGCCTGGTTCCCAATGCTCTCTGCAGAGACCTCCAGAAGGCTGACAGAAATCTGGAGTCCCTGTCTAACACTATCGTCCTGGGAACCCCGTGGAGTCTCACCACCTCTCTAATGTAAAGCCTGGCTAGTTGCTCTGTAGACATTCCCTGTTTGACAGGCAGGAAATGTGCTTACTTGCTGAGACGGTCAACTACGACCCATACCCCATCATAACCTCTCTGAACCCTAGGAAGACCCGAGATGAAATCCATGGAGATATCATCCCATTTCCACTCAGGAATACTCAAGGGGTGAAGTAATCCTGAGGGTCTCTGGTGCTCTGCCTTCACTTGCTGACATATAAGACATCTGGAGACGAAGTCTGCTATGTCCTTCTTCATCCCTGACCACCAGAAATTTCTCTTGAGGTCTCTGTACATTTTCGTGCTGCCTGGGTGCGCTGAGTACACCGCACTGTGCGCCTCTGACAAAATCCTCTGTCTCAACTCTGAACTCTGTGGCACACAAACTCTGTCTCTGAACCTCAAGATCCCATCTCTGAACTCAAAGTCTGACACTACTTTCTCTGACATCTTCTGAAGCATACCTTGAGTCCACTCATCTGACATCTGCTCCTCTCTGATCTCATCATACAAGGAGGATCTGATACGCAGCCTGGAGAAACCCGCAGACATCACCTCACTCTGCTCTCTGATCAACTCATGCTGCAACTCTCCCTGAACTGATAGACTGGATAAGGCTACCCGCCTACTCAATGCATCAGCCACCACATTGGCTCTCCCTGGGTGGTATCTGATGTCGCAGTCATAATCTTTTACCAGCTCTAACCATCTCCTCTGTCTCATGTTGAGCTCCTTCTGGGTGAAGAAATATTTCAGACTTTTATGGTCTGAATATATGCTGCATCTGACTCTATACAGATAGTGTCTCCAAATCTTCAGGGCGAATACGACCGCTGCCAGCTCTAGGTCGTGGGTAGGGTATCTTAACTCGTGATCTCGCAATTGCCTAGAGGTGTAGGCAATCACCCTACCATTCTGCATCAAAACCGCCCCTATCCCCTGATGGGATGCATCCGTATAGATATCAAACTCTACCCCCTCCTGGGGTAGCGCCAAGACTGGAGCGCTGGTCAATCTCTGCTTCAGCTCAAAAAATCGCTCCTCACACTCCTCTGACCACACAAAGGAAGTCTCTTTCCTAGTCAAGGCAGTAAGAGGCCTTACTAGGCTGGAGAACCCCTCGATGAACCTTCGGTAATAGCCTGCTAACCCGAGGAAGCTTCTGACTTCCTTCACTGTCTTCGGCCTTGGCCAGCTCAGAATTGCTTCCACCTTGCTGGGGTCTACTAAAATACCCTCTGCTGTCACCACGTGGCCTAGGAATGCCACCCTGTCGAGCCAAAACTCACACTTGGAGAACTTGGCAAACAGATGCTGATCCCTCAATCTCTGAAGCACGAATCTCAGATGCGCCTCGTGCTCTACTACATCTCTGGAATAAACCAGAATGTCATCTATGAAAACCACCACGAACCAGTCCAAGCAGTCATGAAAGACCCGGTTCATCAAATCCATGAAGATGGCTGGGGCATTGGTCAAACCAAATGACATCACCACGAACTCGTAATGCCCATAACGAGTCCGGAAGGTAGTCTTGGGGACATCTCTCTCCGCGACTCTGACTTGATGGTAGCCAGATCTGAGGTCAATCTTGGAGAAGACTACAACACCTCTCAACTGATCAAAGAGGTTATCTATCCTCGGTAGGGGATACTTATTCTTCACCGTCACTCTATTCAGCTCTCTGTAGTCAATGTACATCCTCATTGACCCATCCTTCTTCTTCACAAATAAAATCAGAGCTCCCCACGGTGAACAGCTTGGTCGGATAAATTTCTTATCCACCAGCTCCTGCAACTGCTTTTTCAACTCCTGGAGCTCAGCTGGAGCCATCCGGTACGGAGCCTTGGAGATCGGAGCCGTACCAGGGAGAAGCTCGACACTGAACTCCAACTCTCGGTCTGGAGGTAGCCCTGGCAACTCATCTGGGAAGACATCTCTGAAGTCTCTGACAACTGGCACCTCCTCGATACTTGGCCCCACTGAACTGCTGCACACTACATTGGCCAAATACCCTATACATCCTTGCCTCATCAATCTACTCGCCTGGATGCACGAGATCATCATGCTGTCTACTATGCCCTCACCAAAAATGAAACAATCAGGGCCTATGTGGAATCTAACTTTCTTTCTTCCACAATCTATCTCGACATCATATCTTCTCAAGAAGTCCATCCCCAAGATCATGTCAAAATCTGCTAACTCCAGCA
>JAJEJH010002240.1:0-10157 GCA_026122585.1 Anacardium occidentale
TATGCATTGAAAAAAATAAATAATCAATGTTTTCATCATGTAGGTCACATAACACAAACAGATCTTGAGCCTATATCAAACCTTATAAGCTTTGTCCATGGTGTACAATCTCTTCTTCAAAAAGAGCCAAAAGATGATGGTATGTCGAGGAATGAACTTTTTATGCCAAATGAGGTGGGCCTAATACATCTTCTCTTTTTTACTCCAAACTTATACCATGTCAAGTTGATGGAAAACACACCTTTAAGGCTAGGAGTCCATATAATTTTATCATTGTCCTAAGGTTACTAATAGTCATATCCTTAACCTCTATCATATCTCTCAAGTTTGCTGTAGGCCAATTCCAACTTTCCTCATCCATAATCTCCTTGACTCTTGCACATTTATTCATACCCAACTCAAAAACAATCTTATCACCAAACTTCTTAGCCAGTAGGCCCAATGGGTGCCAATTGTCCCACCAAATATAAGTATGGTCCTTATTGCCTGCTTGGTGAAAGATTTTTAAGTGGACATCATCCTTAATATTAAGGAGCTTTTTCCACTACCAAGGCTATCCTTTATGCATTGAGTATCTTATATACTTTTCCTTCTGATTCTAGGTTTTTTTTTTACCTAATCCACCCAATTAGAGGGACTATCAACTTCAACAATATTCCATAGATGTTTACCTATAGCAACTTTGTTCTATTTCTTTCTAATTTTCAACCCCAGGCCCCCTCTTCATAAGATCTACATATATCCTCCCAAGCCACTTTGGCTTTACAAGTGTTAAGCATTCCTCCATTCTAGAAAAGGTTTCTAATTTTGGCATTAATGTCTTTTAGAACTTTAGAAGGGAGGACAAAGTGGGCCACCTAAAAGGCTTGGAAATTGAAGAGGATTACTTTTATGAGAACCAATATGCCAACATAAAATAAGTGTCTACTTCCCCACAAGGTGATACAAGCCAGAATCGTAACAACCAAAGGTTTACAATCACTAGCCAAATGTCTAGTTGACATAAAAGGGATTCTAACATACCTAAACAAAAGAGAGTCTTTATCAAAACCAAACATATCAATCAAATTCTTCCTTTCCTTTTCCTTAACCCCAAACAAAAAAAATATTACTCTTGACTTTATTAGCCTTTAATCCTGACCATATCTGGAATTTGTCAACGCTTTTTTGAAAGTCAAAATTGAGTTTTCCTTGGCTTTGCAAAAAAGAACAAGGTCATCTAGAAAGCATAAATGGGTGATCTTTTTCTCCTTGCATTTGTAATGGTATTCAAAGTTTCTAATTCAATTTCTTCCTTAATAATTATAGAGAACACCTTTATGGCTATAACAAAAAGATAGGGAGATATAAGGTCTCCTTGCCTTAGCACTTTCGAGCTCTTAAAAAAATCCTTTAAGCTCATTACTTAAGCATCATGAAAACATAAGTGAGGAAATGCACATCTTAACCCAATGAATAAACCTAGGATAGATCCCAATCCTATCAAGACACGTTATCATAAAATCCCAATTAATGGTGTCATAAGCTTTCATAAGATCGACTTTAATAGCACATCTTCTGTTGGCAATGCCTTTATGATATTTATTAGAAAGCTCACAACACAAAAAAATGTTATCACTAATTTTTCTACCTTAAACAAAGGTCGTTTGGCCCCCATTTACATAATTCGAGAGAATACCTTTTAACCTGTTGGCCAAGATCTTAAAGATGCACTTATATACTGTATTGCAGTAAGTGATAAACCGAAAGTCCTTAGCAATTGAAATGTCATATTTATGAAACAAAGCAAGAATAGTACAATTGTCTTCCTTAAAAAGAGACCCACTTGTGAAAAAGAATTTATAGCCCCCGTAACATTAACACCAACAATCTCCCAAGCCTTTTTGAAGAACAACGCCCTAAACCCAAAAGATCCTAAAGCCTTATTGTGGTTTATATTAAAATTATGCTTTTTATCTCTTCTCTAATAATCTCTTTCACCATATCCCCAAAAAACTTATTAGACACTCTATACTTATGTTAAACTCTGAATGTTTTGATGATAATAAAAATATGATAAAAGTCCTTATAAATCTCTTGCATGAATTAATCCATGACAAATAAGGGAGAAAAGCTTTATTTTTACAGGTTATAGGTCTCGCATGACTATGTGTCACATTAGCACGATCATGTTTGACCAAATGACTTCTCGTGTATCCAAAACATGGGACCGTGCAGCAAACCGTGCTAGAGTCAGTAATATTCTAAGAAATTTTTCAAGACCCACACGACTATGCGTTTATTATACACCACTGTGTGTATGCACAACATAGTTAAAGCACCAGCAACGCAATCGTGCAAGATGATCGTGCATAGTCAAAGCTTCAGAGTCAAGTACACAACCGTACGTATTTCAAACACACGATCATGTGTGTAATTCATGAAGAGCACGAGATATCAGGTCATGTAATGAAGCCATGCATGAAGTTAAAGGAAGCTAGTCAATGTATGACAGTGCATGTAATAGACACACAATCGTGTGTGGTGAAGAATGAAGAGCACTACCAAAAGAGTCATACAAGGGTGATCATGCATGAAGCTTGAAGGAACACAGCTCACAAACGACCATGCAAATATGGCATACGATCGTGTGTAGGCATATTTCTACTTGTGTGATTCCAGTGTGCTATCCATGCAGTCAAATCCTGTATGCTTCTAGAATTTTAAGCAAAAATCATGAAGGCATGAAGCACGACCATGCGTCAAAGGCACACGACCGTGCACCAATGACGAGTTTCTTAAATTCGATCATTGGGGGCCAACTCGAGGTCATAAATGTAGGAAGCACAGCCGTGCATTCGAGAAGCATGATCGTGCACTCAAAAAATTTATTACAGAACATACTTTTTCAACCACTCCAATGGATATAAAGCAAGGAAAGCGGATCCTTGCTACTTTAGGCAATAAATTTAGTATAAAATGAGACATACTTGAAGTGAAGAAGGTTAGAGAAATGAAATATACAATCAATCTACTTGCTCTTCACTTATTGATTACTTACATTCTCTCCAAAGCTCACAAATATAAAAACTTGAGAGAGTTGTATTCTTTATTGGATTGCCAACATATTTAGAGGCAAAAATCAATTTCTTTTATATCAATATATCTACTATAAAAAAGGCGAAATTTTCTTGTTGAAAAACTATTCTATCTTCGAGTTTTGAAAGATAATGGAAATTTCAATCGGGTTTGATTAAGGAAGAGGACGTAAGAGGCTTGTGTTCAAAGCTTCAAACCTCTATTATAAATCAGCTGAGCATTCTCTAATCACTTTCTCTTTTTATTGTGTTAACTGAATTGAATTTTTAAATAATTCTATTCACCCCCCTCTAGTATTATTTTCCTTGCCATTAAGGTTTTTCAACTTAAAAAAAAAATTGGGCATCCCACTTTTATCAAGCTTATACTTATTACAAATGTGAATCTTTCTAAAGTGGCTTACCAAAATATCTCTAATTTGATCTTTTACCTAACATGTCCCACTTTCCTCATTTATAATAGTTTTGATAGAGTTTATGTTCCTTCTACCTTTGAGGCATTTAAAAAGCAACTACTATTTTGATCTCCTTCATTGAGCCATTGAATCCTAGATTTCTCTTTAATAAACGATTCTTCCATCGAGCTGATCTTACGATAGGCTCAGAAATCTCATTTTCTGCCTCTATAATCAAGTGAACATTTGGCATGCTTGACTATTTTCAATATACATCAAAATTCCTTTTTGTTCAACTCTTTCAGTTTGTTTTTCATCATCTTTAACTTCTTGACCAACCTAAACATAAGGTTACCTTTAATATCAATGTCTCAGCATTCCTTCACCAAAAGTAGAAAACGACTATCAAAAGCCCAAAATTTGAAGAATTTAAAGGAAGATTTCCTTTTCCTCTCATTGTCACTATAATGTATAACCAACAGGTAATGATCAATGATGCTATTAGGAAGAACAAAATTGACAGAAGGTTAAGACGTCAAGCTATTTGTCATCAACAAAAACCCTATCCAACTTGTAGTTAATACGGCGTGATCCATCACTCATATTACTTCATATCATATGAGGCCCAACCGTATTAAGATCTTTCAAATTAACATTATTAACTCCTTATCAATGTCATTCTAACTATTTGACCTACCAATTTTCTTATTTCTTTTCCTTAGAGGATTAAAGTCCCTTAAAACCACTTAAGGCATGCTTCGTAGGCTTTAGCTAATCCTCTCAATATCATTCTAAAAGGTCCTCCTCTCCATATAGTTATTAGAACTATAGACAAAGGATACCATAAACTTGAAACCTGTAGAAAGAGTCTCAATGTCACAATGTAAAACTTAGTCATTCCACTCCCTAACTTTCATAGCTAATAGATATTTATTCCAAGTGACCTAAATATGATGTCTTTTATTCATATTACAATTATTCTCCATATTCCAATCCCCATATACACTTCTTTTCACTCTATCCTTATTCTCTAAGCTAACTTTAGTTTCCAATACGACCAAAAGCTTTAAAAAACTACATTTAACTAGATTAAGAATCTTTTTTTGCTTTATAGGGGAGTTCAAACCCTTAATATTTCATACAATAGATCTAACCATTAATCCTAATACCTAAAAATGGACTCTCCCCCTTTTTCCCACCTTTTTTCCTTATTTCCCTTTTGATCTTTCCTCGTACCACACGTCATCTACCATGACAACCTTCTCAAATAATTTAATTTGTGAGGAGTCCAAATTTAACTCATTATCCAACGTTAGCATCTTATGAGTAACCATGTTTTCCTTGCTACTATCACTAAGATTTTTCTTTTCCCTTACTTCATCTTCACTAGTGGCAATAATACTGAGCATGGTGCTTTATTACTTATCCCTTTATCACAGCCTTCTGGAGTTTCTTTCTTCTTCAATAAAACTCCTATCCACTATAATTGAGATCATCTCACTCTCTTTAGTAGAGTTTCCTAGAATTTCAAATTTGTTATTTTCACTTTCTGTTAGTATTCTTTTTATTATCCCTTTGATTTGACTTCACCTTTTCTTTCAAGGCATTTTCACTCTTCCTTTTGATTTTCATTTTCATTAACTACTCTAAAGTCATTGATTTATGCCCTACTATTATCTTTTTCCATAAATTTCTCCTAACAATTTTGCTCTTACTTGTTCCTATTTTGCATTCTTCTCTAGCAAGTCCAAATAGCCTACATTTACCAAGCATAATCAACTTTCAGTTCCATTATTTTTCCATTAGGTAATGTGATGTCCAGAAAGTCTAAGAATTATTTTTCAATCTCTATTTCAATATTTATCCTAGCAAAGTCTAATCTAGATCCTTTTTCAGTAACCGAGTTCAAGCTTATCAATTGCCCAATACCACTCGTTATATGATTAAACCCTTTAAGAGTACAAAATTCAAGAGGTATATTCTTACCCAGACAGCCACCGTCTTGATTTCCTTAGTTATCATGGTAAAGTTTCTGGTTCATCTCTAAATGAAAAACAACTAGCCTCTAATAAACTAAGGGTCATTGTCCAACACTTTACTTATATCATCAACCTCCCTAAACTTAAGGATGACCATTCCTTGGCCATTGACGTAGCCTCAATTAGTCATATTACTTCACACTCGTTCTGCAAATTTTTTCACCATAGTGAACAAAGGCCTTCTACCAAGGAAAAAAACCAACAGCCCACATTTTCCACCTTTTAATACCCCTAATGGCCAACTCTTCGAATAGATACATAATTTTCCTCCCTATTTTACTATTATCACCAAGAGGTATATAATCCAAATTTGACGACCTCCTTTTCTTATTAAACAACTTGTTTGATAGTTGGGTGAATAGTCACACCACCATTTACAACAACAAGACAAGTTACAACTTCGACAACACCACCATCTATACATCAATCTCCCACAGAGTGAGACTACCTGACCATGGATAACACACCCAACCAACAAACTCCAACACTAAAGCACCCTTACAATACATAATAAACAACCAGTAGAGGAACACACACCTGCCACACACACATAAAGGTAAGACAAGCACACATTAAGGAAGACAAAACATACCAATACCCAAGAGCAACTCACACACAGCAACAAGCACTAAAGCATGAATTAACTGACAGACACAAGACTAAACACAAAAAACATGCAAGATAGAGCAAAGCCTACGTAACACAGCAAGCACACAAAGGAAAAAGACACAAGAGAAGAAGGAGGAAAAAGATATCACATCTTAATCCAAGCCAAAGGAAATGAGCAAGGCTTGCTATAGAAGTAGGAAGGATATCTACACCCACTAAGAGAACACAACACCCCACAAGAAGAAGAGGAAAAAGGGAGAAGGGGGAGGTCGATCAAGCTAGAAGGGTCGATCAACTAGCAAAGCATTGAAAAAGTTTAAAGGCCAAAGAAAGAAGTAAAGGAAGGAGGGAAAACGAAAAGCAAGCAGAGAGGTAGAGAGAAGGCTAAGGATATTCTTACTCATCTTTTTTCTCTAAAGGGATAACAATTTGACTATTGATTCATTCATTGGGACCTCTTTAAAATTAGACTACTAGTAGTTAGTACCCTATTGGTACCTCTCTTTTTAAGATATTAAATAGTATCAATGAAATTAGCTAAATTTACTATTTAGATATTTAGATTAATTACACCATGGCCCAACAACAATAATCATGTGACTCCTAAATCAAAATTATTCTTTTCCTAGTTAAATTAGGGTTGGATTCAAATTTAATATATTTGAACTCATTTTTTAGTTTGATTTAGACGAGTTTAAAATAAACTATTCAAGCCTAAACACAAATATGAACTATGATATTAAAATTTTTAAAACAAATCTGAATAGAAACCATATAAACCTGAACTCAAATTGAAAAATTTGTAATTTTATTTTTTAATTATAATTTTTTAATAAATTATAAATATGTTTACTTTTCTAATACGTCATAATAAATATATGTTTATGTTTTCAATAAGTTATAATAAATATATTTATATTTTCAATAAACTATAATAAATATATTTATTATAAATAAATAAATAAATTTTCTATAATAATAAACCAAACACAAATCAAACACTCAAATTTAAACATTAACCTAATTCAAAACGAACCCACCAATGAACACATCAAATACGAACATATATTCGTTTATGTTCAATTTGATTTGAATCTATTATAAGGTGAATGATACTAAATAGACAAGAATATTTTAATTCTCACTCATTCTCACTATTTATTTTGGGTCAACATTCCCAATTGCCTTACAGCCAAGTTTGAATTTTTTTCAGGTAAACCTACTCATACTTCTGTATACTGCACCCTTCGGATTTTTAGTTAAATCGTTTTGGTTCGAATATTAAAACACACGTAGAGGTCTCTTAACAACGGTAGCTGCAAATTTCTACTACTTTGTATTTGATTGACTTTTCTTAGGCCAAATTGGGGTTTCAGGCCTGAACAGATACTTAACGAGCAAAAATTCCAAAATAGATTTCAGATCAAAAAATCAGACCCCCAGGCCTGACTGTTTTTGCCTCATCAGCGAGAACAAATTCGTAGTAATGTAATTGTATAAAATTTGTCCATAAATACCAATTTGTGGTCTGTATAATAAGTAACACAATCCACAATGGAGAAAAAGGATTTTTACATTAAATGACAATAATAAGTCAAAATCTGGCGAGAGAGTTCTTGCTGTTTGATCCAAACAATCTCTCTACCTTATTGACCCACTTTGAATAGATGAAACAGTGCAAACACCTGCTGATGTGGTGAACGGAATATCTTTATAGCGGGCCACCAGTTCAGTATTGGTGTTCAGATCAACTTGCACCGTCTCCCAGACCTTTTTCTTAGGGTTTAAGACAACATCCGGCTCACCCTCAAAGCCAGGGAATGTAACTCTCTCTCCAATCTTCGCTGACTTTGGTGGCTCAACCAACTCAACCTGAAAGTGAACCAGCACCCCTAGTAAGTGAATACCAATCCAAAGATAACACTCAAATTGCTAGTACATTTTCATGCTTCATGCTTCTTATGTGAATATATGTAAGAAATCATTGATCTTATAATTTTTTCTAGTATAATTTTTTCTTATTTTATGCGTGACTCAATACTGTCTAGAAGTAAAAGGAATAAATTTCAAAGGCCTAAATGTGATGACATAGACAACTAGATTTAGAAAGGCAATTCAATGCACATAAGAAACAATGACTATTACTTCTTTAGGCAGGGAGGACCTCAATTACAAAGTTTGTATTGGAATCTGTTAGACCACTAACCAAGCAAGTTCATAGAAGGAGAATTAAAGGAGACAGATTTTCAGGCAATGAATTGACTGCCATAATATCAGATAAAATAATTAAAGAATTCAAACAAGACAATAAGAAAACGGCATCACTACAGACAAGACAAATAGGCTCCAATCAAGGCAAACCGACAGGCAAGAATCAAAGATAATGGAGGGGAAAATAGGAACTGAAACAGGAGAAAAGACTATAAAAGGTGGAAAGAACAGAAGGTGAAAGACAAGGGCATATTGAGGGAAAATAAAAGAATGTAACTTTGCATGATAATAAGGATCCCATAATAAAGTAAGCAGCCCTTTTCTACAATGATTTTCAATCCTTAATGCCCATACAAGAAAATATTATAAGCAGAAATTATGTCAACATTTGTCACAAGGTATGCATCTCTACTTACCTTGGTGTTATCACTGTCGGAAGCACAGAGAACCATCGCATGTGATTTAACCCCTCGCATGACTGCTGGTTTTAAATTGCAAAGAACACAGACCATTTTCTCCTGCTCAAGATTAATTACAGGAAATAAATTATTGTCCATTTTCACAGACATCAACAGGAGTCATTCCAAGGGAAAAAAAAGAGCATATGTATATGTAAACAAAATGTGTATCACTATGATCAGTAAGAACATAGGACAAAACCTGCATTTCTTCAAGAGGTATATACTTGACAAGGCCACTAACTACTGTCCGAGGCTGCCCTTCACCCACATCAATTTCTTCAACGTACAAAGAATTGGCATCAGGATGCTTCTGCACTTTAGTAATTTTGCCAACACGGATATCAAGTCTTGCAATGGAAATTTCTGGTTCAACAGCAGTCTTAGGTTTGGTTTCAGAAGCTGATTTAGCTGATCGTTTCTTTCCATCACCACCTGTAACAGACAATAACATACAAACATAAAAAAGGACAAATGCAAAAGATTTAGCATTGACCAGTTAAAGCTGTTACATTAATAATAAAAAAAAATGAGATCAACAAATATATTACCAATCTTGTTTATTATGAGACAATGACTGACATGTGAACCAGTTTTGTCAAAAGATTGATCCTTTTACACAAGCAATTGCTTTTGGTAGACATCTCATTTATACAATTTAGGATAAGATATCTTAATTTACTTTATTTCTCCTAATGAGAAGATTGAGAAAAATAAACATAAGAAACGAAATGGCGAGGATTTCTAAAATTCTCTCTTATAAAACTCTTTTACTGATGTAGAACCCGATGGAGAACAGACAGAGAATAAAGAAATAGAAAGATAGTAAAAGTAAGAGAGGGATTTGGGAGCCAGAAAAAGATAAGATAGAAGAGAAATAGGGAGATAGAGAATGTAGAGTAGCAAGAAGGGGGAGGAAATTATAACAATAGAGATAAAAGGAATACATTCAAGCAGGGAAAAACATAATTTTATTCATTCAATAATCAAGTCAGCTAGTTGAGGAAGGTCTATTTATAGGCTTAAACATGATAACACTTATCAATTGATCATTTTATCAATACGTGATAAAAACTTATCTAATCCTAATCTAAAAACAACATTAATGAAAGAAAACCCTAAAATATAATTTGACAAATAGATCCCTAAGAAATAAAGACTCAGATAACCTTACACTAGTATTATTCCTAAATCCTTAAATATTTTACAGAAGGTTCAGAGAAACCAAAAGGGGCTCCTATTCTTCACCCTTTGGCTCATCACTCTAGGATTCATATGACTGTTCCCTATCCTTCACTTTTGTTCTCCTCTAATAAACAAGTAGAAAAAAAATGGATCGCTACCCCCTGCTCTACCATCTAATTGCAT
>JAJEJH010002241.1:0-10150 GCA_026122585.1 Anacardium occidentale
GATATCTTCCCAGATGAGTTACCAGGGTTACCTCCAGATTGGGAGTTGGAGTTCAGTGTCGAGCTTATCCCTGGTGTGGCTCCTATCTCCAAGGCTCCGTATCGGATGGCTCCAGCTGAACTCCAAGAGTTGAAGAAGCAGTTGCAGGAGCTGGTTGATAAGAAATTTATCAGACCGAGCTATTCACCGTGGGGAGCTCTGATTTTATTTGTGAAAAAGAAGGATGGGTCAATGCGAATGTGTATTGACTACAGGGAGCTGAACAGAGTAACAGTGAAGAACAAGTATCCCCTGCCGAGAATCGACGACCTCTTTGATCAGTTGAGAGGCGCAGCAGTTTTCTCCAAGATAGATTTGAGATCTGGCTATTATCAAGTCAGAGTAGCAGAGAGAGATGTCCCCAAGACAGCATTCAGGACTCGTTATGGGCATTACGAGTTTGTGGTCATGCCATTTGGGTTGACCAATGCCCCAGCCATCTTTATGGATTTGATGAACCGGGTCTTTCTTGATTGCCTCGACCGGTTCGTGGTGGTATTTATAGATGACATTCTGGTTTATTCCAGAAGTGTAGCAGAGCACGAGGAGCATTTGAGATTCGTGCTTCAGAGGCTGAGAGATCAGCATTTGTTCGCCAAGTTCACCAAGTGTGAGTTCTGGCTCAACCGAGTGGCATTCTTAGGCCACGTGGTGTCAGCAGAGGGAATTTCAGTGGACCCCAGCAAGGTGGAAGCGATTCTCAGTTGGCCAAGGCCAAAGTCAATGAAAGAAGTTAGAAGCTTCCTTGGGTTAGCAGGCTATTACAAGAGGTTCATAGAGGGATTCTCCAGCCTAGTAAGGTCTCTTACTGCCTTGACTAGGAAAGAGACTCCATTTGTGTGGTCAGAGGAGTGCGAAGAGCTGTTTCAGGAGCTCAAGCAGAGGTTGACCAGCGCTCCAGTTTTGGCGCTACCCCAGGAGGGGGTAGAGTTTGATGTCTATACAGATGCATCCCATCAGGGGATCGGGGTAGTTTTGATGCAGAATGGTAGGGTCATTGCCTACGCCTCTAGGCAATTGAGAGATCACGAGTCGAGATACCCTACCCACGACCTAGAGTTAGTAGCGGTTGTTTTCGCCCTAAAGATTTGGAGGCATTATCTGTATGGAGTCAGATGCAGCATATATTCAGACCACAAAAGTTTGAAATATTTCTTCACCCAGAAGGAGCTCAATATGCGACAGAGGAGATGGTTGGAGCTGGTGAAGGATTATGACTACGACATCAGATACCACCCAGAGAGAGCCAATGTGGTGGCTGACGCCTTGAGTAGGCGAGTAGCTCTTTCTAGCCTATCAGTTCAGAGAGAGCTACAGTCAGAGATTGTCAGAGAGCAGATAGAGATAATGACAGCAGGATTCTCGAGGCTTCAGATCAGATCTTCCCTATATGATGAGATCAGAGAGGGGCAGATATCAGATGAGTGGACTCAGAGTATGCTTCAGAAGATGTCAGAGAGAGTAGTGCCAGACTTTGAGTTCAGTGATGGGATCTTGAGGTTTGGAGGCAGAGTCTGTGTGCCCCAGAGTTCAGAGTTGAGACAGAGGATATTGTCAGAGGCGTACAGTGCGGTGTACTCAGCACACCCAGGCAGCACAAAGATGTACAGAGACCTCAAGAAAAGTTTCTGGTGGTCAGGGATGAAGAAAGACATAGCAGACTTCGTCTCCAGATGCCTAGTATGTCAGCAAGTAAAGGCAGAGCACCAGAGACCCTCAGGATTACTTCATCCTCTAAGTATTCCTGAGTGGAAGTGGGATGATATCTCCATGGATTTCATCTCGGGTTTTCCCAGGGTTCAGAGAGGTTATGATGGTGTATGGGTCGTAATTGACCATCTCAGCAAGTCAGCACATTTCCTGCCTGTCAAACAGGGAATGTCTACAGAGCAGCTAGCCAGACTCTACATCAGAGAGGTGGTGAGACTCCACGGCGTTCCCAAGACGATAGTGTCAGATAGGGACTCCAGATTTCTGTCAGCCTTCTGGAGATCTCTACAGAGAGCATTGGGAACCAGGCTGCATTTCAGCTCAGCATATCACCCCCAGACAGATGGCCAGACTGAGAGGGTGAATAAGATATTGGAAGACATGCCGAGAGCGTGTTGTATGGACTTCCAGACTGATTGGGCAGAGCTGATTCCTCTAATGGAGTTCGCCTACAATAACAGTTATCAGGTGACAATTCAGATGGCTCCATTTGAGGCGTTGTATGGTCAGAAGTGCAGATCTCCTCTCCATTGGGATGAAATTGGGGAGAGAGATTCCTTAGAAGTATCAGTGGGACCAGAGACTACTCAGAGGATGATTGAGCAAGTCAAGATCATCAGGCAGCGAATGAGACAGGCCCAGGATCGTCAAAAAAGCTACGCAGATCTGAGGCGTAGAGAGGTAGAGTTCTTAGTGGGTGATAAAGTTTTTCTGAGAATTGCCCTCTACAGGCAAGTTCTCAGATTTGGCAAGAAAGGGAAGTTAGTACCCAGATTTATTGGTCCCTACGAGATCCTTGAGAGGATAGGGACAGTCGCCTACAGATTAGCACTGCCAGCCAGCATGGATAGAATCCACAATGTCTTCCATGTATCCCAGTTAAGAAAGTATGTGGGAGATCCATCTCATGTGCTTCAGTTTTCAGAGATAGAGTTGGCAGAAGACCTCAGCTATCAAGAACTTCCAGTTCAGATCTTGGACTACAGAGTCAAGGTCCTCAGAAATAAAGAGATTCCACTGGTCAAAGTGTTATGGCGTAGCCAGAGGGTTGAAGAAGCCACCTGGGAGGTAGAGTCTGAGATCAGGGATAGGTTCCCAGAGTTGTTCAGGTAAATTTCGGGGTCAGAATTTTATTAAGGGGGAGGTATTGTAGCATCCCAGTTTTAGAAAAGCCCTTAGGGGTAGAGTTTTGGGGTTAGAAATAGAATTCAGAGATAGATTGGGAGTTCAGTAGAATTCAGGGGTGAGTTGGTAATTTTCCAGAGTTGTGTGGCCTTCGTGTGATGCCTTTAGGGAGGTTTTAATCATGCGAAGCGTGGGAAATGGATTTTATCCATTTTCCCAGGCGCACTCCCGTGCGCCAAGCCTGCACGCCCGTGCAGGTGGGATTGAAGAGAGAGAGACGGGAGTTATTTCTTTATTCTCACCCATTTCAGCCAGTTTTCTTCTCCATTTCAGTAGCTCCCAGCCCTAGGCGAGATATCCAGCTTCCAGCAGCTCCCAATCCAGTCAGAGATCAGAGAGAATAGCTTGAGTATAAACTTCCAGCAGCCATGTCGAGAGGTAAGTGTTTCTTACTCTCTCTTTCAGTTTCCCAGCTTGTTTGGTGTGGATGGAAACGTGTGTTTCCATTTCCAGCTTGAGATGTTATGCTTGCATGTGTATATGATGATGAGATGATGATTATATGTTGATTGCTATGCTTATTTTCTGCCCAGAACCATGCATGCTTTGCTGTGTGAGTGTAGTGTGAGAAAACTTGATGCATTGATGGTGGAATCAATAGCAATGGATGGATGTTAAAATTGATGATTGATGTGTATATATTGAAGTGCCATTTATGCATGTTTTCAGTTAATTTCAGTTTGATTGAGTTTCGGTTGGTTTTCAGAAGATTCAGGCGAGCCATGTCTGAGCAGAACAAGACACACGACCGTGTGCCCGCAAGAGCACGCCCATGTGCCCTTGTTTCTGTAAGGACACGGCCGTGTGCACGAAGTGCACATGGGCAGGAAACGTAGGGACACGACCGTGTATCCTGAGGGACACGGTCGTGTGTCCCATTCTTGCATGAAATGGCCCAGAAATTCCAGAAGCACACACGCCCAGACGCACGGCCAGCATACGGTCCCGTGTGCTGGGGCACACGCCTGTGTGCCCTGCCCAGCACGACCATGTGTGAGTGCTGCACGACCGTGTGCCTTCTTTGCACGGTCGTGTGTCAGCCAGATTTTCCCAGAAATTCAGAAATTGACTTATTAAAGGTTTGGTAATCCATCCAAAGGCTATCAGACATCAGATAATTCAGAATTCAGCTAAGAACAGATGCATAAGCATGCATAGCACAACATGTAGCCTGAATGAGGATCCAGGGATCCGAATTCAGTAGATTTCAGCAGTCAGAACCCAATGTATGAGTTTCAGTTTTGGGGTGAACTCGAGGGGGCATCTGTGGGACCCAGCTCTCTGACACCAGTCAGTCAGCTCAGCAGCATATCAGCAGATCAGTTTCAGTTTTCTAGTCAGTAGCTAGAATTTTCAGCCCACTTGGCCAAGATGCCGAATCCCTGTGTTCATCAGCCTGATCAGCACAACAGGTACCTTCGGGTACAGTTATAGATTCAGATGCATGCATCATCAGTCATTTTCAGTTTTCAGCTCAGCATGTCATTACATATACATATTGGCATGACTTATTAATAATCAGAAACCAGTAATCAGAAATCAGGTAATCAGATTCAGCACCCGCAAGCGCTTAGATGCATGTATAGGGCCGACCAGGTATGTGTGCCCTTGTTTGTTGCTTGTTTGGGTCGAGGGAAGTAAGGAATACTTACTGGGTGATCTTTATCACTCATCCCTTTCCTTCTTCCTTCCTTTTCAGGTCAGTCAGCTGCTGGCGAGGAGTGGATGGATTGAGGCTAGCGAGGAGGACCCCACACACACTCTCCAGTTTGTATTTTATTTTCAGTTTTGGACCTGTGAGGTCTTGTACTTGTACTTTATGTAAATGTATAGGTACTCAGTTGTAAAACAGATGTGCAGAACAGTTACACGTGTATGAAAGCCATTTGGGCTCATTGTATATTTCAGTTTCAGTTATTTTTCAGCTTCCGTTTACAGTGTATTTTAGTTCAGCAGTAGTATTTTCTTTTTCGTAGGATTCCCGTTGCGGGTACCTAGATTTCCAGTTTAATTAATAAAAGATCAATATCTTTCAATAGCAGGGGTACTCGTGGCAGCGGGTCCTACAGATAGCGTTTATATTAGAGGCAGACTTGCAGAGGATGGTTATGATAACTAGATCAAATGAGAAGATTGAAGACAGAGATAAGAGACCGATACCAACCAAGAAACCATTTAGAGGGGTTTAGAGACAGAGAGTTACAGCACAGTTGGCCTTCTGTGTCAGATGCGGTAGGTAACATCCTGGCAAGTATTTGATCAATCAGATTATATGTTTCAGATACCATCAATCAGGGCACAAGATCGTTGAGTGTCCATCCAGAGTTGAAGCTGGTGTAAGTTCGAATAAAGGAGTTACCAGTCAATTCAGAGGTAGAGAAGATCCACCCAAAAGAGAGAGTTAGAGTAGAGACTTTTAGGCTTAGTAGTGGAGCACCTGGGGGAGATACAGGTCCTTTAAGTAGATGTGGGGGCAGAGCTAAAGTCAAAGCCAGAGTGTATGTTATTCGCCAGGAGCAGGCTGAGAGCCAGAGTGTAGTGGAAAGATTAGGGTTAATCCCTAGTGTGGCTAATAGAAGTATCTGTGTGGAGATGTCTAACGGGGGATTTGTAATGAGCGATAGAGTCCTAATAAATCAGGAGATCGTGATTTTGGGTAGACAGTTGATGATAGACTTGATCATATTGGAATTGACAGATTTTGACATAATCTTGGGTATGAATTTTTTAAGGAGATATAATGCAAAGATAGATTATGGGAAAAAAAAGTCAGATTCCACCTAGGCCCTGGTCAATTTGTCTTTGGTGAGGTCAGAGTTGATAGTATGATGATCTCTCACATCTAGGTGAGGAAACTGTTAAGTAAAGGCTATATTAGATACTTGACCAATATTGTATACAAGGGCGTAGTTGGGCCAAGCATCGAGGAGGTCCCAATAGTGAGAGAGTTTTTCAATGTCTTTCTAGAGGAGTTTTCAAAGTTACCTCCAGATAGGGAGTTAGAGTTTAGTGTTAAGTTTTTTTCTAATACAATTCTAATCTCTAAGGCTCCATATCAGATGGCTCCAATTGAACTCTAAGAGTTGAAGAAATAGTTACAAGAGCTGATTGATAAGAAATTTATCAGACCAAGTTGTTTACTTTAGGGAGCTTCTACTTATTTGTTAAGAACAAAGATGGGTCAATGAGAATGTACATTGACTATCGGGAGCTAAATAAAGTCACAATGAAAAATAAATACCCTCTGTCAAGGATTGATGATCTCTTTGATCAGTTGAGAAGAATAACTATATTTTCTAAGATCGATTTGAGATCTAAGTATTATCTAGCCAAAGTGACAAACAAAGATATCTTCAAAACTACTTTCAGAACTAGATATGAGTATTATGAGTTTGTGGTGATACCTTTTGATTTGGTTAATTCTCTAGCGATCTTTATGGATATGATGAATCAGGTATTTCAAGACTGCCTTGACAGATTTGTAGTGGTATTCATTGATGACATCTTGGTATACTCAAGAAGTAGAGAAGAGCATCAAGGGCATAAGAGATATGTACTTTAGAGGCTAAGAGATCACCAACTGTTTGCAAAATTCTCTAAATATGAATTCTAGTTAGATAGAATGGTTTTCCTAGGCCATATTTTCTCAGTAAATGGCATCTAAGTGGACCCTAGTAAAGTTGAGGTTGTTTTGAGCTGGCCAAGGCTGAAGATTGTTAAAGAGGCACAGAGTCGCCTGGGTTTGGTAGGCTATTACAAGAGATTCATTGAAAGATTCTCGAGTTTAATGAGACCTCTAATTGCTTTGACCTGGAGAGAGGTGTCTTTCATTTGGACAGAAGAGTGTGAGGCTCGTTTCCAATAGTAAAATTAGAAATTGACTAGAACTCTAGTTTTGACACTACCTCAAGAGAGAGTAAAGTTTTATATATATATAGATGTTTCCCATCAGAGGATCGGTGTTATGTTGATGCAGTCTGGTAGGGTGATTACCTATACCTCTAAGCAATTAAAAGATCATGAGTTAAGATACCCTACCCATGATTTAGAGTTAGCTGCAGTTGTCTTCGTCTTGAAGATTTGGAGACATTATCTGTATAGGATTAAGTGTAACATTTATTCAGATTATAAGAGTCTAAATTACTTCTTCACTCAGAAAGAGCTTAATATGAGACAGAGACGATGGCTAGAATTGGTGAAAGGCTATGACTGCAAGATCAAGTATCACCCAGGTAAAACTAATGTGGTGGTTGATGCATTGAGTAGAAGAGTGGCTTTATCAAGAATTTTTGTTCAAAGAGAGCTGCAGGATGAAATTGTCAGAGAAAAGATTGAGATAGTGACTACAGGCTTCTCTAGACTCCAGATCATATCCTTTTTGTTTGATAAGATTAGAGCCAGTCAAGAGATAGATGATTGGACCCAGGAGATGATATAGAAGATTTTAGAGGGCTCAGTGCTAAACTTTGAAGTCAGAGATGCGATCTTGAGAATTAGAGGTAGAGTTTGTGTACCATAGAGTTCAGAGTTGAGAGAGAAGATTTTATCAAAGGGTCATGGTACGGTGTACTCAGCACACTCAGGTAGCACAAAAATATATCAAGATCTCAAGAATAGTTTATAGTGGTCAAGGATGAAAAAAAACATAGCAGACTTCGTTTCCAAATGTTTGGTATGTTAGCAGGTTAAGACAGAGCACTGGAGACCATCAGAGTTACTACATCTTTTGAGTATTCCTGAGTGAAAATGGGAGAATATATTTATGGATTTTATTTCCAGTCTTCCCAAAGTCTACAAAGGATTTGACAGTAAATGGGTGATAGTAGACAAATTAAGCAAGTCATCTCATTTCTTACCTATCAGGCAGGGCATGACTACGAACCAATTAAGGTAACTATATATCAGAGAAGTTGTCAGACTGCATGAGGTTCCCAAGATTATTATGTTGACAAAGACTCTAGATTCTTATCTACTTTCTGGAGAAGTTTACAGCGATCATTGGGGACCAGATTATAATTTAGTTCAGTAGATTATCATCAGATTGATGGCCAGACTGAGAGGATGAATCAGATTTTAAAGGATATGTTAAGAACCTATTGTATGAACTTCTAAACTAGTTAGGCAGAGTTGCTTCCTCTAATAGAGTTTACCTATAATAATGGCTATCAATCAGATAGCTCCAATTGAGGCTTTGTATGATCGAAGGTATAGATCTCCTCTTCATTGGGATGAGATTGGAGAGAGAGATTCTCTGGAGACCGTAATAAGTCTAGAGACATCCCAGAAGATAATTGAGCAGACTAAGATCATCAGACAGAGAATGAAACAGGCCTAGGATCAACAAAAGAGCTATACTAATTCGAAACGTAGGAAGATTGAGTTTCAAGTAAGTGACAAAGTTTTCTTAAGAATTACTCCCTACAGGAAGTTCTCAGATTTAGTAAGAAAGGAAAGCTAGCTCCCAGATTTATTAGCCCATATGAAATATTGGAAAGAGTTAGAAAAGTTACCTATAGACTTGCTTTGTTAGCTAGCATGGAAAGAATCCATAATGTCTTCCATGTTTCTCAGTTGAAAAAATATGTTAGAGATCAATCACACGTGATTCAGTTCCCAAATTTGGATCTTACAGATGACTTGAGTTATCAAGGAAAGTTAGTATAGATTTTGGATTTCAAGGTCAATGTCATCAAAAATAAAGAGTTCCCCTTAGTAAAGATGTTGTGGAGAAGCCAAAGAGTGGAGGAAGCCACTTGAGAGATAGAGTGTAAGATTAGGGATAGGTTTCTTGAGTTATTCAGATAATTTCAAGGACGAAATTTTTATAAGGAGGGAGAAATTTAGTATCCCAAGATTAGAAATGTCTTTTAGGCTAGAGTTTGGGGTTAGATGAGATAAATAGTGATGGATTTGGAGTTAGAAGAGTTTAGGGGTGAGATAGTAAGTTTTCAGAATTAGTGTGACCTGCACATGATTCTTCTTGGGAGGTTTCTTTCATGCGAAGCGCGAGAAATGAAGTTTTTTCATTTTCCCTTGTGCACGACCGTACATCTTATGATGTACTCTCGTGCATGCTTGTAGGAAGAGAGAGATTATGAGTTTAAAACCTATCTCACCCATCCTTATCCATTTTTATCCAAGTTTTTTTCTTATTTTCAGAGAATCCCAATCTTAAAGGTGTGAATTTGCAACTAGAAGCTTTAAATAGAGCAAGAGAATAGAAGATTTAGTAGAGAGAGAGAGATTAAAGTAGTTATGGTAAGAGGTAAGTGTAGGACTTGCCACCACACGTACCCCTGCTGCTGAATACGGGGGGGGTTCTTTTATTAATAATCTGAAAATACGGGTACACGCGACGAGAATCCTATGAAAAATAAAACCTACTGCTATACAATCTGAGTACATCTACGAAAGCATAAACTGAAAATATAATAAACTGTACAATAGGCCCAATAACTGAATACATCTGAATAACTGAAAATATTTACAATATGACCCATCAGGCCCAAGACTGAAAATGTACATACTAAAAACTGTGGTGTAGGCTTTCTCCCGCTAGCCTCGATCTACCCGCTCCTCACCAACAGCACACATACCTGAAAAGGAAGGAAGAAGGAAGGGGATGCGTGATAAAGATCACCCAGTAAGCATTCCTTACTTCCCTCAACCCAAGCAAGCAATATATAATATCATACATACTTGGCCTCGACCCTATTCATACATCTAGTCGCTTGCTGGAATCTGAAAACTACTTTACTGATTATCTGAATCTCATTTATTTACTGATTTCATTATCATTCATGTCATGCTAACTGAAATAACTGTGGATGATGATGCATGCATCTGAATATCTAAATATCTATATGTACCTGAAAGTACCTACTGTGCTGATCAGGTTGGTGAACACAGGGATTTGACATCCTGGCCATGTGGGTTGAACAGTCTACCTACTGGCTAGAAAGCTGAATCTAAATGTTAAATGATCTGACTAGTGTCAGAAGGCTGGATCTGTAATCTGGATAATCTGATTGGTGTCAGAAAGCTGAATCCCACAGATGCCCCATCGAGTTTACCTAAATCTCTGACCCGTATGTCAGGTTCTAAATAGTGAAAACGACTGAATTAGGATCCCTTGATCCTCTCTCAAGCTACATATCATGCTATGGGATGCATATGCAGCTTTATTAAGTGAATTTATGATTATCTGATGCTTATT
>JAJEJH010002242.1:0-10135 GCA_026122585.1 Anacardium occidentale
CATCCCCCTCCTTCTTCCAGTTTTTCAGGTATTCGTGCTGTGGCTGAGGAGCGGTTGGATCGAGGCTGACGGAGAGGGCACGCACACACACCTCGATCTCAGTTTTGTATCAGTTTTGGACCTGTGTGGTCATTTTGTATATGATGATGTATTCAGGTGTATCTGAACATTATGTATGTATATGTTATAGGCCAGTGGGCCCATTGTACAGAACGATATGTATATATTTCAGATGTATATTCAGTTTCGCTTCCGCATGTGCAGAATTGTATAGTTTCAAGATGTTTATTTTAATTTTCGTAGGATTCCCGTCGCGGGTACCCGTATTTTCAGATTATTAATAAAAGATCCATTCAGTTCTCAGCAGCAGGGGGTACTCGTAGCGGTGGGTCCTACATGATCCAACAGACAGAAAATCAGTTGGAGGATACTTGATAGAATTCAACAATAATCCAGTAAGTTGGTGTTCAAGAAAGCAGCGAGCAGTGTCAAGGTCAAGCACAGAAAGTGAGTATAGATCCCTTGCCCAAGGAGCAGTAGAGTTGATATGGTTCCAGTCCTTGCTGAAGGAGTTAAAATTTCAGATTAATATACCTAAAATGTGGTGTGATAATAAGAGTGCTATCTCTTTGGCTCACAACCCCATCTTGCCTGGTAAATCAAAACACATAGAGGTAGACATCCACTTTATCAGAGATATGATCAACAATGGAGACCTAGAAATCCAATATATCAGCTCTAATGAGCAGACTGCTGATATCCTTACAAAACCTATATCTCTAGATCAATTTGTTTATCTCAGAAACAAACTCAAGCTTCATTCCAGAAGCTAAAGTTTGAGGGGGACTGTGAAGAAAACCAATTGAAATGGACCAACTATCTCTACAGGTGGCAGCCAATCCATGAGCCAGCATAGTTTTAAAAGGTTACTGATGAACAATCAGGATTATGCCAGCACATAATGTAACAGAAATGTATTCTAGAAAAAGTTTGTTATCCAGGTGTTACAACACCTCAGCACCTCTAAAATATTCTGTAACTTGTATAAAATGGTTGCCGTATGCATGAATAGAGCTGAGCTTTTCCTCCAATTCATTCTTACTCTTTGTTGCCATTTTTCTCACAGTGCCAAGATTGACCGTAAATCTAATAGTGAATTTAAGTAATAGAGGCTGACATTTATATCAGCTGCAGCAAGCGTGTACGGCCAAAATTCCTGCAATGTGGACTAGTCTAAAGCGGAAGAAGTCTGTATATGGAGAGGACCCAATGGTGCATTATTTTAGGTTGATTGCCCATAAATTACTATTTCAGTGGCGTGCCTGGAAGCATTATAACTTAATATTGAAATCAAGAAATGTAAACATATACATCCCCAGCCAGACATCATGGTTCAATAGACATTAATGGCAATCTATTCATCACCAAAATATCACATTAATTGCAGTCAATATGTCGCTGAATGACACAACAATGGTCATTGCTAATGCCCCCGTTTTCCTTGGTAGTTAAAAGTAAACATTCCAATTTGTAACTCTTTGTTCACACATAGGGATAGCAGATGCATGTCGGGTTTCACATGCAGGGATATTTCCTAGTGTCATACGCTTATTTTCCAATTTGTAACTCTTACTTTTCCTCTTCTTATCCCTGGACCCTTCAACTGATCAGTTCTTATATCATCCAACTGCAAGTTTTCCTGATATATGCATGCTGCAAGTTTTCCTGACGCAATGTTGCGTGTTCCTGACTCCACCAACGCCGCCCTGGCTAACACGCAATGCAACGGAATGGTAACTGCTGAGGCAAGGTGCCGACAGACAAGCACTTCCCGTCATCACAAATTGTTGTACCTCTTAAACCAGCTTGTGCCAAGATTGACCGTAAATCTAATAGTGAATTTAAGTAACAGAGGCTGACATTTATATCAGCAGCAGCAAGCGTGTACGGCCAAAATTCCTGCAATGTGGACTAGTCTAAAGCGGAAGAAGTCTGTATATGGAGAGGACCCAATGGTGCATTATTTTAGGTTGATTGCCCATAAATTACTATTTCAGTGGCGTGCCTGGAAGCATTATAACAATTTAATATTGATTTTTATAGGTATCGGTTTTGTCAAAAAAAAAAAAAAAACCAAAAGGATTGGTCAGTCAGACTGAACATTTCGAGGCAAGGTGCCGACAGACAAGCACTTCCCGTCATCACCAATTGTTGTACCTCTTAAACTAGCTTGTGCCCAGATTGACCGTACATCTAATAGTGAATTTAAGTAATAGAGGCTGACATTTATATCATCAGCAGCAAGCGTGTACGGCCAAAATTCCTGCAATGTGGACTAGTCTAAAGCGGAAGAAGTCTGTGTATGGAGAGGACCCAATGGTGCATTATTTTAGGTTGATTGCCCATAAATTACTATTTCAGTGGCGTGCCTGGAAGCATTATAACAATTTAATATTGATTTTATAGCTATCGGTTTTGTAAAAAAAAAAAAAAAACCAAAAGGATTGGTCAGCCAGACTGGACATTTCGATGCAAGACCTTGCAGTGGCCAAAATATCAAAAGTTCAGGGGCATTCCGAGAATTGAACTCGGGACCTCTCGCACCCTAAGCGAGAATCATACCACTAGACCAAATGCCCTGGTTGACAAGTCAAAAAATTTGTATTCAACCATACGTTTATACGATGAGCTCAATGCCTCAACCACATGGAATTTTCCAAAAAATTAGTTGAATTCAGTGCCAGAAAATGTAAACAACCAAACCATACGTCCAGTCAATGTAATCCAATTCATATTAATATGATTGAGACTTCCCAATATATACATCATCTATCTTTATTTAAAAAATTATCATGAGATGCTCAATAAGCTTTGATAATTCTAAATATAATTGAAGTATGACATTTAAAATTATAACAAAATTAGTCATAAAATATGACCTTTTTTTTTCAAAATCCCACAAAAGTTTAGAGCATTGCATATAAAAAATAAAAAAAAAACACACCGTTTTGTTATGGTATAATGATTAATGATCAAACTATATAGATACATAAAATAAATATATTATAGAAAAAAATTTAAAGAAATATTTAATCTATTATAATTTAAATACATTATTAAAAATTTTTAATTTTTTTTGGTTATTGTTAAAAGTTTATGTTATTATAAGAAACTTTGTAAGCAATGTAACATATTGTCACATTTTTCAGATGCTAAATTTGTAACGAACAATCGAGAAATATTTGGTGCAAAGTATTATATTTTAATTTTTTATTCGAATTTTCAAAATTATATAAATATCTAAGATAGCTTAATGGTACCGTACGTGGATATCCAGCCCGAAAATTTATTAATTTCAAATTGACTAATTATAAACTGAACCGACTCATGCAATTTCGTTTTCCCACTTGTGTGCATTGAACGTTGAAAATTGAATCATTTTATTATGTTAATTATTGTTAATTGCTTGGAAAAGTTTGCTGAAGGCAGTTAAAGTCATAATCATTAATTCATTGTCTCCATCTACAATTTCTGTTCCATTATTGCTTAACTTGAGCTTCCAATAAACCATCTTGAGCCAAAAATCAATGCAGGTGCTCGAAAAATCATTTAATTTTGGTGTGAAAACGAGAAAATTTTGAAGCCAGTCGCTGCAGAACTTTTTCCTATTGAAGACTGGAAGTTTTCCAATAAGAAGAATAAGTTGATCGAAGTCATGGCAGCCGGAGAATCATCGTCGACTCGTTCTCTGGAGATGACACCGACATGGGCGCTTGCTGCGGTTTGCTTTGTCATCATATTCATTTGCGTGATCATAGAACACTCTATGCACCTTCTTACCCACGTAAGTTTAATTCAAGATGATTCTCTTCAAGTATATAAACGTCTGTTTTCAAATAAATTAACCGATTATATATCCAGTGGCTTAAGAAGCGCCGAAAAAATGCGTTGATTGATGCACTGGACAAGCTCAAATCAGGTACGTTTGCATGCAGCTGATGATAAATGTTGATAGTTTGTTTTTGGTGAGTGTTTGTGGATTTGTTGCAGAATTGATCCTACTGGGCTTCATGTCACTTATATTGGCGGTGACTCAAAACTATATATCTAATATCTGCATACCCACCAAGGTTGCTGACAGTATGCTTCCATGTCCTAAAGCTGTCGAATCCGAATCTCTTGAAGTAAAAAGTTTTGAGCACTACGGGGTAAAAAATATCAATGGAAACTTACAATCCGTGGAAGGTTTGTACGAATATATGGCATGGCAAGCGCATAGACGACTACTAGATGATGACACTGAGGTTGAAGATGATGACACTAAGGTGGAAGATGATGAAGATGATGCTGGTGCAGTAGTTTCTGGTTCTTGCACTTCCAAAGTACGCCACTACAATACCTCTTAGGTTTTATTTTGTTTGTTTTCATCATATATTTTTATATATTTTTATTTATTCATGATGGACGCCTAAATTTTTTGCAGGGAAAGGTTTCTTTAATATCAACAGATGGGATCCATCAGCTGCACATATTTATTTTTGCGCTAGCAGTTATGCAGATTGTGTACAGTGTTCTCACCATGGCTCTGGGCAGGGCTAAGGTAACAGGTTTCATCTTAAAAAAAAATTCTTCTAATGCAACTTTATACTTTCTTCCACAATATTTCTTCTTGAGATATTACAGATGAGGCGCTGGAAAACTTGGGAAAAAGAAACTCGCACAACAGAATACCTGGCTGCCAATGGTGTGTGTGAGCATGTGTGTGTGTGTATATATATATATATATTCATTTGTATACTTTTCAAATAAAATTTGCATCTTCCATTCGGTATTCATCAAAAGAAATGAACTTGTTTACACTAGAATTTGCTTGATCATTAATTACATATCAGCTAGGTTGTCCGTCTGCATTGTTTAGTCTTCAATGGAGAGCCATGGTCAAATATCAGATTTTGTTCTTTCTGTGGGCTTGACTACAGTATAATGACCAGAATCTGAATCATATCTGATTGGGTAGTCATGGATTTACGTTCATTCGTCTTCCTCTACAAACTAATGCACCTGTCTTTGCCTACATGTTGCCGGGCTGTCTTGGACGTTGAAACATTAAAATCACAAGAAAATATTGCTCTTTCCATTCTAACTATCCAACTCAGATATCATTTTCTGAAATAAAATTAACAAGGAATTCATTTGCACAGTTCATAAGATTAAGAGGACAAGTTTTGACTATAATTTCTTACGTTTAAATTTTAGATCCGGAGCGATTCAGACTGACAAGACAAACAACATTCGGTAGAAGACACGTTACTTCCTGTACAGAAACATCAGCCCAGCTCTGGATTGTGAGTTTCCTTTTGCTTGATCTCTTATAAGAACATATATACAGTAGGTTAAAATATAACAATATGGAAGTAATTTTGACTTGGTTAATTTGGATGAATATGAGCAGAAATGTTTTTTCAGGCAATTCTTTCGTTCAGTAGCAAAAGTTGATTATCTCACCTTGAGACATGGTTTCATCTCGGTGAGAGTTTTCAATTCTTCCTAAATTTTACGGACGAATACATTGATGAGTTTAAAATTAAGTCCTTCCATTTTTTAACAGTACGCTTGGCTTGTTTTTCAGGCTCACATGTCATCAGCAAGATATAATAACCATTATTTCAACTTTCAAAAATACCTACAGCGATCCTTAGACGAAGATTTCAAGGTCGTGGTTGGTATCAGCCCTTTAATGTGGTTTGTTGTTGTCATCTTCTTGCTTCTGGATGTTCACGGTAAGCATATAATGTCTCTCAATTCGCCTATATAGAATCTTTTAAACTAAAGCTTTTATGCATGGATATTTCTTGAACTCGATCAGGTTGGCAAAAAGTTCTTGCGGCAATATCCTACGTTCCACTCTTGGTAAGTGTATGAAGATATATTATTGTGCCTTCGATTGATTTTTCTAATTGTTTCTTTCAATGCAACCCAATATTATTTAATTTACAACTTAATTTGGTCATTCCAGATAGTGCTGCTTGTGGGAACCAAACTTGAAACAATTGTGGCGAAAATGGCACTTCAAATCAATAAAAGAACCGATGTGATCAAAGGGACTCCCCTGGTTGAACCTAGTGACAAACTCTTCTGGTTCGGACGCCCACGATTTGTTTTAAGTCTTCTTCATTTTACTTTATTCCTGGTAAATGGATCCCCCTCTACAGAAAGAAGGTAACGAAATAAATGTCAACTTTGAACTAATCAAATAATATGTTGGCTTTTCAGAATGCATTTGAGCTTGCCTTCTTCATATGGGTTTCGGTATGTCTTCTATGATTTCTTATTCTTCAAAATCTTAATTTTTCTTTGGGTTCCAATAAATATAGCTTTAAAATTAATATAATTCTTCCTTTGGCAGAAGCAATTTGGTGTAGACTCCTGCTACCACGAGCATACTGCTATCACAGTCACAATGGTGGTATTAGCGTAAGAATCAAATGCTTTAATTCATAATTAGCTGATATATTTGGTTCAGTTTTAAGATTTTGATGATTTCATTTAATTCCTCAGCATAGTCGTTCAAGTCCTATGCAGCTATATCACTCTGCCTCTATATGCACTGGTCACTCAGGTACAATATTGATATTATATTTATTATATTAATGATAAAATAAAAGAATAACTGAAGAACCCTAACCTGAAATTTGTATGCACAGATGGGTTCGCAATTCAGAAGTAGAGTACTTGAAGAACAAACAGCTAAGATCATAAAGCAATGGCACAGTGAAGTGAGGGAGAGAAGGAAGAAACAAGACGAGTATAGTTTTCAATCTCCTCGGATTTCTTTGTCGAAACAGTGGAGCTCCAAGATGGGCAGTCCCATTAATGAATTCTCTTCTCTGATCCCAAAACCCTTGTCACTGCCTAAAGAAAGCAATAATATTCAGTTGGCCAAGAAAGGAAAACTTATAATTGTAGATGAGGCAAGCTCCTCAAGGAGTCCATCCCCAGTGGCTAGGCAAGAAATGTCGATGCTGCTCGGGCGACACTAGCTCTAAAAGTTTAACCATTGAAAAGTGGCATAACCTCCGTTGTTGTCTTGATATTTTATGAAATATATATTTCTTTATGAAATAATGTCATTATATCCACATCATAGTTAAAATTATTAAATTTAAGATTATATTACTTTCCAATAATCTTAGACAAATTGGCATGGCAAAATATGGTATATGTGGCGGTAGCAGAAGTAATAGTAAAATTCTTAGCGGGCAGGATGGTCATTTAATGAATGAAAGGTGTGGAGTTGGAAGATTCCATAATTCCTGGCCACATCTTAACGTGCAGCAGGGTTCCCACCATTTACTTTCCTGCCATATTCGCTTTGTTTTCATCCTAATCTTTCTTCTTTTTTCCTCCACCACAGTTCTTCTCAGTTTCATTTCTATAGATTTTGTTCCTCATTACTCAAACCCCCTCTCTCTTTCTTCTCTTTCCCTTCTAATGGCTGAATCTGATTATCAACTCTCTATTTCCTTCATAAAAGCCATGGATCATCTCTGGTTTCACCATATTATCCTGATCTCAGAGCCCACTTCACTATTTGTATTGAAAACACAGCTCAAAACACGCTCACCAGCACCAAACCATTCTTTATTATCAACACCTTTAGATGTCCAAGCCCAAGAAAAATCATCAGCTTCATCTCCGGTTTCTCCACTGGTAATAACATAATTAACGCCCTAAACTTCTGCATGAGACTTTCTGAATTTATTTTACTGATTTGCTTTTACGTCTTTTTACAAGGTGGAAGATTGTAACGATGAAGCCAAAGTAAAAGAAGTGGACTTGAAAGAAAGACCAACGCGCTTGAATGTTGCTGCAGGCAGAGGCCGGTCACTCTCTTCTTCACCGTCAAATCAAAAACGTCCGAGAAATTTAAGACGCTCGGGCTCAACGATTGCCCCCCAGAAGTCGAAGAGCTGTAGGAGCTTGTGGGATCTGGAACTTGAAGAAGTGAAAGGGTTTATGGATCTTGGATTCATATTCAAGAAAGAACATTTAAACCCTCGAATGATAAGCGTTATCCCCGGTTTGCTAGGAGTTCGAAGATTCAAAAACAAACACAACAGTGAGAGTATTGGTAAAGATGATGAAATTGATGAACAAAAGAAATATGAAAACGAGAAAGACATCATGAGACCATATTTGTCGGAGGCATGGCTAATAAAGAGACCCGATTCACCACTTCTAAATTTAAGAATTCCAAGAGTTATTGCTGCAGCGGATATGAAGAAACACTTAAAATTCTGGGCTAAAACTGTTGCATCAGAAGTTCAGCAAGAACGTTAACAATAATTCACTTCAATAAACAACAGCCGAGAGGAAAAATTCCGTAACTTTTTTTTTCTTTTGAATGAATAGAATGACCTCTGTAAAAAATTTATATATGTTGAAAAGTATGGTTATAAGTTTATCTTAAATTTGTGAAAGTGTGGGAATTCTTCAATGCAAAAAAACGTTTAAAGAAATAATGCAACCAATGAACAACATTTTGTCCCTTCTGATTATTTAACGAGTGATCAACATTTTCCCACCCATGGTTTCACCTTGTAATCCTTTTTCACTCGTTTAATGCATAAATTACATTACAAGTTTTTGTCTAAAATCTATGAATTGGCCCTTTATAGGTTAAAGAAAAATCAAATTGCCATGTCACCTCTTTTTGTACACTCTTCTTCTCTTTCATCTCCACCATTTCTTTCTCTTTTTCCATTTCATCATCCTGTTTCTTCTTCTCCTTCCTCTTTTCTCTTCTGTCACTTCTTTTTTTTTTTTTTTCCTTATACTTATCCTTTTCCTTTCAAGATATGATTAATCACGACCTCAACAACGTCATCGAGCCAAGATCTGGTTAAATCATGGAAACTCTCTCATTTCTCATTTTTCTTTTGTGAGGGAGGGTTGTGGGTTGTTAAGATGGTTGTGTGGTGATAATAATTTCGGGTTATTGAGTTTCATGGAAGTAGATTTTTGGGATCCGATTCGATGATGACAACAAAAGGTGGTGGTAAAACCCTAAACCCTAAAAGGCTTTGAGTTTTGTAAGTTTTGTGGGAATGAATTTTTGGGTTTCGATTCCATGATGGCAACAACAAATTTTAAGCTTTGATGGGAGTAGATTGTAAGGAATTTGGTTTGACTTAGATGAACAAGTTAACTAGTGTGGCACCACCAGTGGCTTCACCAAGATGAAGGTGGTGGCAGTCTCGGTGAGAGTGACAGTGTTGGCACTAGTTTGGGTTCTATCGAGAAAGGTATTGAGTTTTGTATGGATCATGTGCAGTATTATTGCCCAACTTTTCTAGCTACCATTCACTCATCTTTCTCTTTCTACCCAACTTTTTTCGTCCTTCAGAATTATTTGTCTGGACAGATAAACAAGAAAACATATGGTTAGTATTTCTGATGGTTACATACACATGCATATCCTTTCAAATTTTGAACCACCAAAGTACAATTTACAGCTCTCATCTTACACAAGAACATGATGTTACCTTCTTCAATATTCCACTTCACGTGAAACCTTAATCTTATTATTGCCTTTTTAGATTCATCTTGGTACAATTTTTTCAAATAGAGATTATTAGAATAGAACTTATGACATACAGTTTTTTCTGAAACATATATATATATATATATATATTATTGGTTAAGAAAAACAATTTTTTAATATTAATAAGATCTTATTCTAATTGTTTGAGTTTATGTTGAATAAGTCTAAGTTTAAATTAAGAAATGACTTTGGCTATATAGAACCAATCAGATTCAATCCCAATTTAAATATTTGAATTTCAGTTATAATTTTTAATCAAATTTAAATTTGAATCAACGATCTCGAATTGGATATTGATTAGGCCTTTGCCACACTGCAGAGGGCCTTTTTTTTTGTTTTAAGTTAAAGTGTTCGGTTCTGTCTGTAGGCCTAATGGGTCTTGAAACCCCTAACATGTCACGTGTGAGAGCGGTTTATAAGGCCACAGCGTGGAGCCCATTGGTCTATTATTGTAGATCCTTTTAAGTAGCAACGATAATAAGGTCTGGTCTTGTTTTATCAAATTGATAGGAATAACATCTTAATAAAATT
>JAJEJH010002243.1:0-10125 GCA_026122585.1 Anacardium occidentale
AGAGACTGTGACATCTTGCAAGAGGCCTCGCCCCAGATCCAACGGGTGAGATTTGATAAAAACATAAACACGGTTTAGATGATAACTTTGTCAAACCCTTTTCAAATTCAATAATAGATGGAGAAAATAACATCTTGCGTAATAATGACGTGTCATTAATATATAAATTAATGTGTATTAGACTATAAATTATATTTATTAATTCATAATTTTTTGAATATATTTAATTTGAAATTAAATATATTATTATTTTTATAAAAATAATATAATTATTTATTATTTTAATATAATTTTTGTTAATTAATTTAGGTTTTCAATTAAATATTATAGTTTATGAATTTAAAAATGGGACTTATAATTACCTTGAATCCATTGCCTTGAGTTATCTTGTTTATCTTTCGTTATCGATTATAATGTGATAAATAATATAAGAGATAATCTGATTATTTTATTAATTTTAAGTATTAAAAATGTTATTAAGATAAAATTATAATAAAATTAAGATAATCTTAATTTTATTACAATTTTATCCTTACTACTAACTTTTTTAGACAAATTATTTTTATTTCTAATATGCTTTTAATAGTTTAAAAAATAACAAATTTTTTTTATAGGTAAAAAATTAATAAACAAAGAAAAACGGACAAGTCTGATACAACCTATATGAGCTTGAATCAAACAAAATGAGAAGAACGACCAAATGCCACCCCACGTTGTAGCCATATAGGAAGCTTGAGGCGAAAAATAGCGAGAAAAGGAACCAAGCCGAGATTCTCAAAGGTGAGCAGCAAAAGTATTCCAAGTTAAACCAAAAAAAAATCTAAATAATAATTATACCCTTAAAAAAAAACAAATTAAATTAAAGATGTGCATGTTATATAATCTTATGTTTAGGAGTAAATTAAAAAAAATTAAATTTTTAAGGTTGTTAGTGAAATATTTAGGAGGGTTTTTGATATTTGAAAAAAGTTTGAAGGTTTTTTTTTTTAAATTTTATTATTTATATGTTAGTTTAAAAAATAATAATTACATCCAAAAAATAAAAATAAATAAAATAAATTAAAAGTATAAATATCATATAATTATGTATTTAAGGGCAAATTATAAAACTTTTAAATTTTATATACCTCCAATAAAATTTAAAAAATAATAATTATTAAAATATTTAAATTAATTTAAATATCAATTTCTTTATAAAAACAAATTCAAATATTCAATCTTGAACTTGAGATCGGATTAAACTTAATCTATTTGAGTTAAACTCAACTCATTTAATCTAAATTCAGACAAAATTTCTATAAAATAATTCGAAAATTAAAACTGAAGAACAAAAAAATGATGTATACGCAATTTTTTATACCTATTTTGTACATAGAAATAGTATACCGTCATTTACTTTATATATGATTAAGTTATTTTAAATTAAAATTTAATTATATGTTGACACATTAACTATATACACAAAATATGTATCAAAAGTGTGTACACATAACATTATTTAATAAATATAATTATATGCACATAATTTTTGTATTTATTTTATATACTTAAATAATGTATTATTATGTGATTAATATTAATTTATATTTAATTCAAAATTATTTAATTAATTGATAACACATCATTTAAATACATAAATATATACAAAAAAATCTATACATATATAACATTATTTCTGTTTAATGAAAAATTGTTAGTCAAAAAACTTATTTAGCCCTAGGGTTTTCCTTAATGACAAAGTGCTACTTATCAACTTTTCAAAACTCAAATATTTATCTATTAACTAAAGTTAACAGTCGAAAAAATATTTTTATATTTTTAATAACAAGAATTTAATAAAATAATTAAATAAATTTTATAAAAATATTAAAATAATAAATAAATAAAATTTTTAAATATTAAAAATTAAAAAAAGGCAACATCACTGCCTAAAATTGAATCAGATAATAAAAAAAAGATCACTTGATTCACAAGACGACTAAATCTAATTATCTAATTTGATAGGGATGACCATATTAATAGTGATTGGAAACAATTGCTTGACACAAAACTGATCATTTTCGACCGTTTTCAGCCATCGTTAATGATATAAATAGTTAGATTTGACTGTTCCATTGACCATTTAATTCAACTTTTAGTAGTATTTTTTTTATTTTTAATTATATTTTTTTTATTTAAATATTATTTCATATTTTTATTATAATTTTTTAATAAAAACATTTTGGTGATTTTATCAAAAATTGTGTTAAAATTAGATAAAAAATAATTCATATATAAATTTTTAAAAATTAAAAAATAAAATTTTGCCATCCAAGAAAATCATAGGAGAATAAGTCGATTGGCCAAAAATGTCCGTTGAACGGAAGCGGAGCTTGTCCTCAGCCAGAAAAAGTTAAACAGACAGCACGTGTTTTAATTTCGAAGAATCTATTGCTTTTACTCTTCCCCTGACTTCCACAATTTTTTTATCTCACGTGCTTTTTTCCTTGAAATTACGCAATATTATTTTCAATTTACTTTTATAAAATTTTATAACTGTTAATTCCAAAGCCCACTAAGGTCAAAGAGGTGTTGACATTTTCCAAATTGGTCCACAACTTTGTTTGGAAAAAAAAATTAAATTTAAATATTATGAGTTTTCCTAAATATATTTTCATAAATTATATTTTTATAAATTCATAATATATATTCCATTTTTACCATTTATTATATTAGTATCTGTTTTTAGTTTTATTTACATAATATATTGAAATAAATAATTTATTTTTAGTGTCTTTAACGTGTATTATTAGAGTTAGGATTAGCCTCGAACATAACCAACTTAAAATCAAGTTAGGTTAGCTCGAATTGGTTCGATTTTGGTATTCGCAAATTTGTGAGCTCAAACTTGACAGCCAAAAAATTAAACTCAAATTGATTAAAATAATATTATTTTAATCAATATGTATCAAAAGAATATCGTTTTGAATACTTGATATGTTTGACAACAACATTTATAATATAAAATCCTTATGATGTTTAAATAAGATGAATGAAGTTATAATTATTTTTATTTTAAATAGTTTATTACAATCAGATAAGATGTTTTTATGATTTACTAATTTTTACACTATTATCGGCCAATAACGACATTATGGACATAAATTTTCTATTATCTGTTCGAATCATATTATTTTCTCTTTCTCTTTATTTTGCATAGTAGTAAATATCAAGGTTTTTTATTGAATCTTTATCGTCGTTATCATAAGCTAATTTAAGTAAAACCCGAAAATTATATATTTTTAATTGATATAAAAAATTCTCATCAATATTTCGATTATGAATAAAGAAAACTTACAAATTACACGTCTATTAATCTCTAATAATTAATATTATAAT
Organism: Anacardium occidentale; assembly: GCA_026122585.1. Lineage (NCBI taxonomy): Eukaryota > Viridiplantae > Streptophyta > Magnoliopsida > Sapindales > Anacardiaceae > Anacardium > Anacardium occidentale. The sequence continues at coordinate 3,379 of JAJEJH010002243.1, forward strand.
CTCTTAATAAAAACCCTAAACACATTAGTGTTAAAATATTAATTTATGAGTAGAATAAAGGATGCATTTGGACCAAGAAATGGTGGATGCAATAATCAAGATTATTTATTGATAATCATAATATTAATGAAGATTATTATAAGCTTAATTAGTTGGCACAATCAAGCTGAGTAATTATTATATTACATGATTAAATTATAATGGTTACCCTAGTATTGTTACAATGCAAAAGTCATTGCAAATGACAGGGACAAAGGCAAAAGCAAAAATTTATAATTATTTTATGGATAATTTTCAGAGCCTACATTAATTAAATTAGAAATCATAATTAACCAAATATTTAATTGATTATGATTTTTTTTTTTTATCTTACATCTCAGAAGAAAAATTTTCAATGAGTTTGTTTCTCGTAAAAATGTTTGTAATTATAGATGTTAAAACCCTTTCTTATCTAAATTCGCATGTAGAATACGCAACCGGTAACCAACCATTAATCACAAAAAAACAATAAACATGTTTTTTATCTTTTAATCATTGAAAAACGTATAAAATGTTTTATTTAGATAATAACGTTTTATTTATATAGTAAGAAGAACTCACAAGATAATGTATCTCATCAACATCTATAAAATCTTTTCCCTATTTTCCACTATATCTAAAAGAGCATGTTATTATTTTCTACAAAATAGAAATTATATTATGCATAAGAATTTTCTTATGAAATCAATACCCTTCAGGAGTAAAATTATATAAACAAAATTGCCAAACCAACGTAGGAAATAAGAAAATTGAAATAACAAATTAATTGGATGAGATTTGGTGATGTATTTTTTGTCATCAACTGATGTATATAATTTAGAGTCTTCTATAAGATATGATATAATCATAAATACTAAAATATGAGAAGATTTGAATAGGTCTGCTATGTGTATGTAAGAATATTTGAAGAGACAAGTTGATATAGATCAGGGAATTGAATAAGTGAATAAATTATTATTTGTTTGTATTTTATTATACTTGCATATTCAATTTGGAAGTGGTCTATGTGTACCTCATATCATGATCAGAAGCATAATAATTCTATAAAGGGCTTAGATTTGCTATGAGTAACCCTTTTGAAAATTAACAAAGGCCAAACAACTTATTCCCACCTAAGATTTCCTTAAATGATAAATTCCTATCTAAAAACTTTTAAAGAGTCAAATACTCATGCTTTATGATTTTTATTGTGTATATGGAGGGGGAACAATAACCTCCTATTATTACTTAAGTGTTGAATTGTGGTATGTTGAACTCTTAAGTGTTTTGATATAATAAAAATTATATTAAAATTATTAATTTGTTTATGACGTGAATTGATTTATAGTCAAAAGAAAAAAAAATTTAATTTTACAAGATGCATGATTGTGTGTCTAGGCCGCATGATTATGTATGCGATGAATATGGACATACATGAGTTGCTGAATCATATAAGCATCTTGTGCTAAAATGCCAAGATGCACGACGGTGTATCATAAGGGAAGACACATTGCCAAGTCATCTAGTGCAAGTCTAGTCGTGCATAGTCAATGTAGTCAATTATTTGGACGTACGCCTATGTAGAGAAAACACACACCTATGCAAAGAACAAATTCTAAGCGTGTGTGCTCTCGTGTAGCAACCCCTTCTACCTTTGACATTTCAAGTTTGAATCAAGATACGAAGACACATGATCTACTATAGGAAACACATGACTCTGTGTGAGTTGGTGTGCTCATAAATTCAATCATTGGGGAGCTGCTCAAGGGCATTAATGAAGGGGCACACAACCATACACCTAAAGCATACAATCATATGTTTGTAGAGAATTTAATGAATAAAAAAGATTTTTTCATCAACGACTAGTATCTCAAGCTCCAATAGACATATTCTTTTCAGCACTATAAATTAGTGTAAATTTGAAAAAGGAAGGGTTAGAGATCATAATACATTAAATCTATACTTGTTTATTCTTTAGTCTTCTCCATTTCTCTCACTAGACTATCTTTGTATATTATTGAGAAAGGTTCATTGTATTTAATCTTTGTATCAGCCTTATAGAGGCAAATTCTTTCTTGTAATTGTATTACAAAACTAAGGCGCAATCTCATATAAATAGTGTGAGGGCAAAATTCCATATAATTATTGTAAAAAAGCACAATCTTGAATAGTCTATTGAATGTAATCCTAGAAGACAAATAAAAGTTCAAGTAGGTTTGTTTGAAGAAGTTGATGTAGGAGGCTTGTCGCCAAAGCTTCGAACTATTCTAAAAATCGACTGACTATTTCTTCTTCCCTTAATTCTTTTTAATTTGCCTTATGTTGTTATAATTGCTTTATTTTACATGGTGGTTGATTATTGATTATGTTGATTGTTTGCATAACTAAGTTGATTTTCATTTTCATTGAAATTGTTTTAAGTTAAAATTGGTTTAAAGAGAAAAGATTTTTAGTTAGAAAGCTTTTAGATAACCTATCCACCCTCTCTAGAATTATAATTAATTACTTGGAATTTTACAATTAGTATTAAAGCGAAAACTCTTATTTTAAAAAAATCTAACAATTTTAAGAATTAAAAGATCATTTTTAAGTGAAAAATTTTTCTACAACTACTTTTAATGGGTGTCAAAGTTTGATTAAACCACCCTTGCTTTATGGAGAAATTATAGATAATGGAAAAATAGGATGAGTTTTCACATTAAATCCGTGGAATATAAATTATGAAAAATTTTTGAAAAGGGTGTTTTGTTCTAATAGACCATAGAACTAATGAGCCTAAAAAGTGAAAATAATTTTCATGAAAAAAATGAAAAATTAATGAATTTAAATGCCAAAGCCTTGAATTTATTGTTTTGTGCATCAAACTCTACCGAATTTAACTGAGTTTTCTTTTGTGAAATAACAAAAGAAGCTTGGATTATCCTCCAAAACACATAAAGGAACCAATCAAGTAAATGAGTTTAAGGTTGAATTATTATTCTGTGAGTACGAATTGCTTGAAATGAAGAAGGTAGAAAGTATCATAGAAATTTTCAAGTGCTTCTCAAACTTAGTGAATGACTTGAAAGGATTGGACAAGAAGTTTGAGATGGTTGAATTGGTCAAGAAGATTGATGTGATCCAACGTAGCCACGGGAGCAACCGAAATTCATACAAATTTTCTTTGGAAGCTTAAAGAAGCTTGGAGGCATTATAACCCCTTAAGGACATCACCTGAGAGCAAGAATACCATATTTGAAAAGTTGAAGCCAAAAACAAAAGGATTTAGCACATATAGCGAAGGCAAAATTTTAGGGTAGAATCTAGGCATCGTAGCACTTGCATGAAGAAGATTTCCAAAAGTGGGCCGTTACAGTAAGGTGTTAATTCAGACCACATATTTTTTGGTGATTTTTTATTAAACTATTATATAATTTTTATTATTATGTAATTTTATTACTTTAGATTTTTAGTTCTATTTTGGTTTAGATTGTTATTCTAAGTTACTATTTTGATAGGATTAATCTTGTAATTCCCAATTCAAATTAAGATTATCATGATTGATTTGGGTAGGAAGTTCTATCCTTAATAAGATACAACTTTGTTTGCTACTTAAGAAATTAAGCTTGTAATCAAAATTAATTATTCAATGAATTAATCAACTTGAGAAGTTTCTCTTAGGTTCTTTGAACCACTATGTATTCTCATCAAACTTCTAGTTTGTGGCGAATGAAATTTATATGGTTTGTCAATCTATCAAACAATAAATTATGACATCTTCCCCCTCATTATAATTCTAGCTTTGTCTCTCATATAGGAATTGCGTCTAAATTCAAGTGAGTTCTATATCAAATTAGAACTTTCCTTGGAGAGCGTGGGTTAGCATTCATATTAGTTAAGTTCCTAAAGCAGGTTGTCTAGCGAGTTCGTATCAAAGATCTTAAGGTCATTGGTGGAATTTCAGACAATGAAGGTCACAACTATTGAAGAATCTAGTATTTAACCATGATGGTCTTAGATGAATTGACAGGGAGTCTTTTAACTCATGACATGAAATGAAAGTCCAAAGAAGTGGAGAAAATCAAGTATTACTTTTGCCATGAGGTGTTTTGTTTTGTTTTTGTGTTTTAAAAATGCTCTTTAAATGCTTTGATTGTTGTTAAATTGTTTTCAAATGATTTCAAAAGATTGTACAATGATTCAAATTCGATTTTTTTTGTTTAAAATGTTTTCAAATTGATATTGACGTTTTGAAATATTTTTTTTTAATTAGTATCAAATTTTCAATTGATATCAAATTGTTTTCCTCACTTTTAAAGTGCAAAATTTTGGATTTTTGGTTAGACACGATCGTGTATTCCATATGCACGATTGTGTGTGAACTTTGGTCTATTAAATCAACTTGTTTTATAGCCTTACACGACTTTATGCTTAACAATATATGACCATGTATGTTTTGTAATCATAAACACGTAACTATGCTACTCTTTTGCATGATTGTGCATCATTCTTTTTGAAAATAAATTTGGTTTTCAAATTGGGTTCACTTTTTTTTCTACATAATTTTATTGATTCTAAGGAACAAAACACAATCTTTGTGTTTATCGTTTGGTAAATTTTGATGCACATTTAAATTTTTTTTTTTATTATTATGTTTTTGTGATGTTCTTGTGTTGTTTTCGAGTGTTACATAAGTAAGGGGGCATCCAGTGAAAATGATAAGGGGAACATAGATGTTTAAAATTGTTGAAGAATTTTAATTATACATGTCTTATTAAATGATAAATATTTTAATCTTTTTGAGAAGGAGAGCTTTAATTCTTTTCAAGAAGGGGAGAGAATTTTCAATTGTGTTTGATAAATTAAAATCTTTCTAGGTGTGTTAAAATTGTGTTCAAATTTTTTACATCTTTTTATGTCAAAAGGGAGAAATAAGGAAGTGTTAATTCATAACCAAGATAGACAAAAGTTTAATTTTGCAATAATGGCAAGATGCATGATAGTGTATGCAATAAATATGGGCGTACATGAGTTGTTGAGTCGCGTAGACATTTCATGCTAAAATATCTGAATGCACGACCGTGTATTTTTTGAACAATGATTGTGTGTCATGAAGGAAGACGCATTGTCAAGTTATTTAGTGCAAGTCTAGTCGTGCATAGTCAATGTAGTTAATTATCTAGATGAACACTTGTGCGAAGAACAAATTCTAGGCATATATGCTCTCGTGTTGCAACCGTGCTGTAACCTATTCTATTTTCAGCAATTAAAGTTTAAATTAAGATATAAAGACACACAATTGTATGTTGGAAACATACGATTGTGTATGGGTTAATGCGCTTATAAATTCGACCATTGGTGAGTTGCTTGAGGACATTAATGAAGGGGCACATGATCGTGCACCCAAAATACAAGACCATGCATTTGTGTAGAATTTAATGAATAGCGATAATTTTTTCACCGACTAGTATTTCAAGCTTCAATAGATATATTCTTTTCAACACTATGAATTAGAGTAAATTCAAAGGAAGGGTTAGAGATCACAATGCGTTAAAACTATACTTGTTTATCCTCTATTATTCTCAATTTCTCTTACTAGACTATCTTTGTAAATCATTGAGAGAGGTTGTTTGTACTTATTCTTGGTATCAACCTTGCAAAGGCAAATTCTTTCTTGCAATTGGATTATAAAATTAAAACGTAATATCGTATAACTAGTACGTAGGTGAAATCTTGTATAATTATTGTAAAAGACATAATTTTAAATAAACTAGTGTGGGTAAAATCTCGAATAAACTATTGGGTATAATCTTGGAAGACTAGTAGAACTTCAAACAAGTTTATTTGAACAAGTGGATGTAGAAAACTTGTAGTCAAAGCTCTGAAACACTATAAAAATCGATTGAGCATTTTTTCTTCTCTTAACTCCTTTTGATTTGATTTATATTGTTATAATTATTGTATTGTTAACATGACAGAATAACAACAACCTCATTCTACTAAGACTTTTAGTATTAGCTTTTCTCTTAAAATTAAAAATTCTAATAGAGTTCATCATACGTATGGTAGTCTAAATATATAAATACATTATTCTTTTATATAGGTAATATTATAATTCATTAATAAATATCTTCAATATAACGAGATAAATGAAGAGATATTAAAATAGTATTGAAGACATAATATATTTATTAATAATTAATAAATACACTGATTGTAAATTATAGGATTACCCAATGATTTTTATATTAAAAATTGATAACTAATGTAAGATTAAAAGAAAAAAAACTAGTTGGGAAAGAGTGCCAGTGTTTTGAATTTTAAAGCATAAACTTAATACATGGGTAGATGATTAATTTTTAACTAATATTTCTAGGTTTGAAAGCCGAGACCTAACTCTAATACGAATTCTATATTACTAATAAAAAATTCTTTTGACTATTATTTTCATTCATGAAAGATCTAACAAACCCAACGAACACATATTTTTATCGTTAGTGTATACTATAATTATCAGTATTTAGGGTTAGATTCAAACTGAATATATTCAGATTCGTTTTTAAGTTCAGTTCGAATAAATTTAAAACAAATCAAACAAATCCGAATATGAACACAAATCCGAACTATAATTTTAAAATTCAACAAACACGAGTTCGAATATGAACTATACGAACCGAACACAAACACGAATCCGAACTTAAAATAATAATTTTTTAATTAAATTTTATTAATTATTTGTATTAATTATAA
>JAJEJH010002244.1:0-10122 GCA_026122585.1 Anacardium occidentale
TCTAGACACAGAAAGCAAACTTTCTAAACGAATAACGAGCAACAAAAATTACTAAAATTTTAATGCTAACGGTATCATGAAAACAGAAAGCACACAGTACAAAACGACTAATGTAAGTTTTCGTTCTCGGTTGCCAATCAGAGAAGGTCATGCTTCAGGCAGTTCTACAAGAGAGTCCTAACAACCTACGGACTAATTGCAAATTGGCATAAAACACCTCACGCAACAAAGTGGAAAAACCATTCAAGCAACCAAAACAGAAATATCCATTGACCCTTTGTTGAATACAGAGAAACAGATAAAAATGTTTCCATCTTACCCTCTATGATTTGGTTGCATCTTAATAAAGGGAAGTGGATGCAAATGTAAATATTTTTAACTTTCTATAAGATGCACGTAACTAGTTACCTTCTGCATTGAACAATGATATAAATATCGCCAGACAAATGCAGATACTAATATCTTCTCCTGAAAATAGAAGGAACAGTAGTAAATTAGTTAACATTGAATGCTTAGAAAAATATAAAATAAACAAAAAGAACATTTTAGTTTCTACATATCCATAGAATGAACAGGTGCAACTGTTGGTTCAGCTTGTCATTGAAAAAAAAAAAGTAAATGTATGAATATGCACAATATTCAAAATTGAGTAATTACACAATAAGACAATTCGAAGTTCAAATCAAATAAGTGAAAAAAAAAAACTAACAATGAATGATGACCTAAAAGTTCGAATTAATTGTATGAATATGAAGATGCAGACACAACATTGTATAGCATGTTCAAAAATGTAATTCCACACAAAAGGAGGCAAGTTAAAGTCCTTACCACTATGACAGCAAACTAGAAGTCTCTTCCCTCCGCTAATATTCAACCTTGCAAAGTTAACCACAGATGGAAGATTCTTTAATAATGAAAACCGGTCTAATTTTGAGTTCTGCCAGAAAAAAGCCAAACAGGTTATTACGCAGCAGAATTCCAAGGACAAAATGCTAAATATTAAAATCAAATTCGTATACAAACCACCACAGGAAGATGCATATATGCATCAGCATCTGGAAGGCAGACAGCAATAGATTCTTGATCACAATTCACAATGCAATCGACATTACACACCTTTGCAACTGCATCATACATAATGAACTCAAGGGTGTGCCAAGTGGAAGAGGAGACTGAATGGTTTATGATTCAACCAATGTTACTGACATATATTCACACACAACATAAAAGAGAAAAAACTAGTAGTAACAAGTTTAACAGAAACAATAGATGAGCACACATCAATTATGTTCTCTATAATCAGAGGATTATAAAAGTCACTTATGAGGACCTGAAACAAAATTGTCAAGCAACCTTGACCTTAGCATCTGGCACAACTGGAGCCTCCAAATCAATTAAATTCAACATCCTACCAATACACCTTTTTTTAAGCATTTGGAACTCATGGTTCTTGTCTAACAAACGGATGGCCCATATATAAAATAATGATCAATCTTTTAATAATACATTAAAAAAAATTCGCACTCAATGGTTCAGTGATATCATAGAACGGAGGTGGAATTTAATACAAACTATCAAAAAGTTTCAACAAGGTACAGATAGTATTTGTACCTTGTACTAAATGTTGAATTCTAAGTTTTAAGGACAGAAGAGAACTTCATCTCATTGTCATCAAGATCTTTTTAAAAAATAAGCTATTTTACCAACCAAAGTCTCTCAATAAAGCAGACTGAACAAGGAAAGGGAAAACATTTCAAAATAATTACCATTTTGTGACGTTCCCACGGCAAGATTTGTTGACCCCAGCCAACATACTGCATATGCTTCATCTGAAGACTCCAAATTAAATTTAGAGTTTGAAATATCTGAACATACAGAATCATCTACAAGAGAAAAATCAGTTGAGTTCCCCAACAATTTTGGGTGCTTTGCCATGACCTGGGGAGCAATCTGTCCCCTTTGAGCACGATATACTCTATCCTTTTCAACTATATCAGCTACCTTCTGGTTACAGACATCAGGCCCTGAGTTAATAAGATCATATACATGTCTCCAGAAAAGATTAGGTGTTAAACCCCTCGCCCAGCTTTCTTCGTCATCTCCAGCTCCTGGTATATAATTCCAGCTATATTCTGAGGTAGACCTTTGTTGAATTACTCCACTAGGGGAAGAGGCAGAAACAAGGATGATTGGTGTGAAGTCCCACGAATCATGGTCAGGCACTTCATTTAACCAAATGACGGATTTTTGTGATATCCATAGAGGTCGCAATGGTTTCTTTAAGCATGATGCAAGAGAGGCGATATCAGCCCCACTTGCATCCAATTCTTTCACCCATTCATCTATGCGATCATTTATAGCTGCCTTCTCCGTGTCTGAGACCCAGAGAGGAAGATGCAAGGAACAATCCCAACCAACCAAAACCTGCCTTGTGTTTTCCACATGTGCTTCAGAAGCGTTTGATTCCTACTAAATTGCGATACAACGATTAAAATTTGTAGATACAGAGTCATTAGATTAGGACAATGTGGGCACAAAATGAGGTATTAACTGAATAAAATAACTTGGAACATTAAGTTACATTAGAATAAAGCCTATAAAAGCCTCTACATTTACATAAGTAGACAGAATCTACTTGTTCCGATTACTGTGACCTAAGACGACGATAACAAGAACAAAAACAACAATAAATGAACATTACCAGCACTCACCCCTTCCACAAGTAAACCATTACCACACATTCTGTTACGATAATTATAAACAGAACGGTTCAATACGCAGGTCCAAATTGGTATTGTTTTGGACATACTATCCGGAAAGCGCTTTCCTTTCCTTGTGGAATCAACTATCATACAACCTTCCTTCTGTCCTAAACATTCACAAACAAAATTGCCATCATTAAATTGTCTTTTTTCTTTTTTAAATTCGTAATAAATAAGATTGAGCAGTTGGAATACCAGCGAGAACGGCTACGTGGAGATTGAGACGAGAAGTATTGAAGGACCAATTATTGGTGTGACCGTCAGTAGATTTAAAGTAGCAAGTGGAGTGGAAACTGGAAGAGTACCAGAGACCACAACGAAGGTTGGCGAGAAGGGAAAGTTGGGGCCATAACTGGTAGATTTCGCCAACAAAAACAGAGTCCTCATATATTGATCTTAACGCATTGTACAGTGAATTTTGTCTTCGCTTTATGCTTCTTGCAGCTCTGTATATACTTAGCTTTGCTTCGCCCTCCATTCAGCGGCTTGTGGCTGTGATTTTTTTAGCGGGCAGGGCAAGGAAGCCCCGGCGTCAAATTTGTATATATATGTGAGAGCAAAGGGGAACCCGTTGCGCACCCTTTTTTGAATGAACCACATGTTCCACCCTTGAGCTTTAAAAACTACATTTTCCTGCCTTTTATCAAGTCATGTTTGTAAATTGATTTAAATTTCATAGTAAAACATGAAAAAGAAAAAAAATACCCTTAATTGTCAACAAAAATATCCTCAATAGAGAAATTATAGAACTTCACATTGTACCCAATACAATTAGGTCAAACCAAAATAAAAGATTTACGTTAATTTTTTGGAGGAGTTTGTAAGAGCCTAAACAAATAGGCAGACCAAGATGACTAACTAGGTAATTGAAGACATGTTAAAAACATGTTGTTTGGATCATAGAGTGAGTTGGGTTGAGTTGATATCATTGTTGGAGTTTACCTACAATAATTATTATTGGGCGATGATCAAAATAGCTATATACAAGACACCTTGTGGGAGAAGGTGTAAACCACTATTACATTAGAACGAGATTGGTGAGAAAGACTCTTTAACATGTGCATTAGGGTCTAAGATGATTTAGTAGATAATTAATGATATTACAATGAACCAAGAGAGGATAAGACAAACCTAGGACATGTAAAATAGCTATATTGAACAAAAGAGATGAGACCTGGGTGATAAGGTATTTGTTAAGGTAGTTCTCTACCATCACGTGATGAGATTTGGTAGAAAAAAAAAACTAGCCCCGTAATTTATTGAATCGTTTGAAGTTTTAGAGAGGATAGGCAAGTTGGCCTACCGACTTGCATTGTCAGTGAGCATGAATGATATCCATGATAAGTTTTATGCCTAATTGCTACATAAGTATGCTAGTGACTTGTCCCATGTTGGAGGAGTGATCAATATAACGTTTGGATAGATGATTAAAAGAGCTTCTAAGGTATTATGGAGAAATCATAAGGACAAGAAGGTTATATAAGAGGTTGAGTAGGACAAGAGGATAGATTTTCAAAGCTATTTAAGTGAATTTCAATGAAAAAAATCAAATAAAGGGAGAGAAATGTAGCACCCACAAATATGTCTCAAAGGTATTTTGGTCATTTTGATTTATTTAAATTTGGAATTTTAATTAGATAAGCAATTGTGCATGGTTTTGAAACGTTCGTTCATCAATTGGGTACCTGTGGCGTTGGTTTTTGCCGCACCATGTCAGGATAGACTTGTCACTCTTGTTTAACCACCTTAAACCTGGTCAAGAGGAGCACATAATAGGTTTGTGGTCTATTATGAAATCTATGGAGTCGTCATCCGAGGGTTATCTCAGGAAAGTATGCGTCGGCAAAGACGAGCGATTTTTGGATCTCTTACAGAGAACCTAACCTTCCTCACCGGTCCAATGGTTGGGTTCGAAAAGTCAGGTATGATGATGGGAAGGTGTTAGGCACTCATGCCGTCCAATCCGAAGGTTGGTCTCCACTTTTGTGGTTTATTTGTTAGACGTGTTATCGAGTTTAATTAGATTCTATTTTTATCACGCAATGCATTATTATTATTAATTACAATCATTCACCAAAAAATAAAATATGGAAAATAAAAAATTACATCTTTTTCCATACACCCCTATAGATTTACTCTAATTATAAATAAATTTAATTAATTAAAAAAAATAAACTTACAAAACAAAGTTTGGTTAGAATAGATAAATATAAATAAATACATAAATATGAGCGCAACAAAAATTTTCTTTTATCTCTGGTCCGTCTGCGAATCCCTAGGCCGCTTCAATTTGCTTTCATTTCATCATCACCATTTTTCCTCTTTTTATTTATTGTTTTAATCAAGACAGAAATTGCACATGATATGACACTCACACAAATATATGTGCATGTAATATACAATTTTGCAAGCACACGCATATACACGCACACACACAATACATAAAAGATATGACACATGTATATATACAAACATACAACATATTAATTTATAAGATACCTTTTTATACAAAATATTAATATATAACATATACACAGAAACATTTATTTACAAAACAAAAAACCTTAGCACATCACATGCAATTAAATATTATATAGAAATATAATATGATGATAACAAATTTTTAACTAACTCATGCATGTACACCATTTCAGTAAACTGCTAACCAATGAAAATGCATAAACTTTATTACAAATACAAATTTATTTAAGCTAAAATCACAGTTATAAGCCACACAAAATATATATACAGTAAATATACCACACAAAATTATATAGTATAATATATGATAAATATATATATTATTAAATAACAATAAATATATACAGAATATACAATATATATACAATAAATATATATATATATATATATACAATAAATATATATGCATTATGTTAATATACAGTAAATTATATATAATAATATATATAGTACATATATCACACACATATATATTATATACATATAATGCAGTACATGCATATAAAATATAAGGCACATATTTGAAGCAAACACAACCAGCAACCCACGCCTATATGTACACATATATATAATTAATATAACATAACATAAAATAAAATAAAATAAATCAGAAACGAGTATATTAAAATCCCTTCAAGTATGTACCTTGAATGTGAATGTCTTCAAGCTTTCTAGTGTTGAGCCAAAAGATAGATTGAGTGAAAATTTGATAGAAAAGTATTTTTTCCTCTCTGTCTTCTTTTTCTTTTCTCTCTCTTTTTTTTTTCGTCCTCCTCCCTTTTGTTCCTCACTTCTATCCCCCCAAAAAGTAGTTGAATGCAGTTGGCAATTAATGGGAAAAAACTGCAGCAATTACGTGAGCTAGTGCGGGGTGGAAAGTGGGAAAAAATGAAGAAAAAACGGAAAAGAATTCAACACAGCGTGCTAGGCTCTTTCTTGGGCTAGAGCATGCTTCTTTTCTCACTTGGGCCACCTAATTTATTCTTCTTTTTAGTTGCTACATGCTTTTCTTCTTCTGGTTGGGTCGTGTGCTCATTGGGCTGATTATTATTTTTTAATAAGTTAGGTTTGGTCTTTAGGTTTGTTTAGGTTGCTTCATACACAAGCCCATATTGGAGCATCCATAATTAAAGGTGTCAATCTAGTGGCTCACTTATTAATTGTGTATGGAAATGAGTACTGCACAATAATTCTTCATGCGGCTAATGAGATACATCATAATAATTCCTCTTCATGCAACTAATGAGATACATCATAATAATTCCTCATGTGGCCAATGAGATGCTTCATGTACATGCCCCTAATATAGACTATATTTGGATGACTTATAAACAGTCCATTTATAAATTTGTAAGCATAGAAAGAAGGACTGCACAATGATTCATCATCTAGCCAGGGTGTCTATGTCTATTATAGTCTAGTCTGGTCAGTATTTATTTTGTGCATTGAAAAAAATATTGACAATAAGATGATCATGTCATGTTTTCACGGGATGTTGTGAAATGAATAATGAAATGTACTATCATCGAGAGATGGATAAAGATATTTGAATCCTAATGACATAGGTTATGTGTGTAAATATGTTAGGATGAAAATAGGACACACTAAATTATGTTATGTATTGTGTGCATGTGATGATATCTAATAGTTAACTTACTTACTGAGTGTTTTCAACACTCATGTATTCCCTTTGATTATTGTGTAGATAAGAGGTAAGTTTAACATCGTTACAAGATGAGTGGGAGGTAAGCAAATTTGGACCCCATGAGTTAGGGCCTATGTGTCTGCTTATGTTTATATTATGATGTTTATGTACATTGATGTTTTATGCACATTACTTATATACTGATGTTATGACTTGAGTTTTTATATTTATCATACACCTTTTGCTCACATTTTTGATGAAGTTATTCATGTCTATTCAATATAAGTTTTAATTTTGTTATATATGTAAGACTGATATTTTCATGAGAAATTCAAGTTGAAACGTTTTTTCAAATAAATATTCTCTTACAATAACATTCATTTAAAATAGTAATACAAAAATAATATAATAATATGTAATATTTGTATTATTTTATCTTTGTTTTCACCTTTTTCCCTTCCTTTTTATATACAAGCATTTTTTAAGAAAAAAAATATATTTGAATTTTTTTTTAAGGTCTTAACCTACAATTTTTAATTTCAATGAATAAAGTTATATTTATATTAATAATAATTATATATATATATAAATAAATGTTTTTGTTAGATAACCGTTACAAAGGTTATGACCCTCTTTTATATCTACAAAAAAATAGTTTTTTTTATAAGTTGTAGATTCGATATTGTGTAGTTGTTAATTGCTAAGTCTTGAATTCATTGTAAGCTTTGAATTGGAAAATGAACTAATGATTATCTGTTATCTATTGTATCTTGTTGTGCCATGAAGATTGACTTCAAAATATTTAGCTTGAACATCCTAAAGCATGGTTGATATGGAAACAGAGTCAGGTCAGTAATTGGATCATCTTGATTTTATGGTGTGCTAAACAACCTTAACTCAACTGGGCTATTTGGGCTGCATTCCTGGACCTTTTCTTTTAGTTTGCATCATCTTGTTGGTAGGAAGGAGACTTGTTAAATTTTAATTACCTCCAAATTTTTTAAGGCTCAAAGCATAAAAATTAAAATTTGTTTGTTTACTTGAAAAAAAAATAAATTTCACTTGGAACAAGTATGGGTAAAAAAAATTTATCAATTAAATTATTTGGGTCAAGCTTGAACAAATATTATTTAAGCTTGAAAGACAGAAAATCAAAAGTGAAATATTTATTAATTTATATTAATATTATATTTGTTTCATATTTAAAACGTAATAATTTTGAAATAAATTTAAAAAACTTGTAAGTATTAATCAAAAATAAAAAAAATTACAAACTTATATATATATATATATATTCAATAAAATTGTTAGATTTCTCGAATCATATTTTTTTAAAATATTTATCTTTCAATATTTAATTATTTTATATATTAATTTGGAATTTGAAAATATTTTTTTTATTTTTATTGGCATAAAAAGAATGATGTGATATTTTTATAGGTTTTTAAAATTATACGAATAAAATAAATTCAAAATCCAATTAAGTTTAATGAATCGAATTTAAACAAACAAATTTTATTCTAAATAAATAAACTTAAAACCTAAATTTAATTTTTTGTTCAAGCTTCAATTTGATCAACTGACCTAATACTGAGCATAGGTGTTATGGGTCGAATTTTTTTATTTTGTTCCGATTTTATCTTATATTTGGGAATTTATCCACCTTCCATAAAGAAGTTAAATGAAACTAAAGTTTCATGTTCGATTTTGAATTATATCAATTTATTGATGTATTAATTTGAATTGAACCAATGCATTAATGAATTGAATGCGCAATTCCTTAAATTCTCTCCCGTGTTCTTGAGACTCTTTATTTTGGTTACATTTAATATGAACATAAATGCTACTAATATTTGTAAACAATGATGTTCAATTTTAGCGATGGTAATGGGTCAGGTAATTCCAAGTTGAATTAAAATTAGAATAAGAGTAAAAACGGGGGGCTGTCACTGTCTTATCGTTATCCCAAAGAAATCCCGTAAAAATAATCCATTGGAATCACAGGGGGGTCTGTCCGGCTCTGAAGAAGAAGAAGAAGATGAAGAAGAAGAAGAAGAAGAAGAAGAAGAAGAATCTGAAAGTGACTGGTTCGATTTCGTTGTTTTGTCTCCCCAAAATGCACTTACGAATTTAAAAGTATTACCATTTGTGCCATGGTTGGGTAGGTGTCAGAAATCGGAGTCCAATCCAACGCTGGATACTTCGACTTTCTCAATCTCAGTTCATATCCATCAAGGAGTCCTCAAAATCAACGACTGGTAGCTGGGATGGTGACTGAAATTGAATCAAATCATCCCACGTGGCTCTGCCCTCTTGTTGACATTTTTCTCTATCATAAGACTATTACCAATAGAAAGCTGGCAAATTTCCAGCCCATTGATTTGATTTGATTGCGGAAATCCTGGTTTCCTTCTTCCTATCTGTTTTCTTGCCGTGATTGATGATCTTTGTTCAAACACATCTGAAAGTATATATATTTGGTTTTTTTTAATTAAAATATATTAAAATGGATTAATAAATAAAACTTTTGTTTTTTTTTTTTTTTGGGGTTGGAAGGAAAAAAAAAAAAAAAGAGACTCTGAGATCATAATTCGGAAAGAGATTGAAATATCATCCAACGATTAAAATTGTATGAATGACAGCCCCGATGGCTTGTGGCGGCCTTTATAATGCGAACAAAAAATATATATATTTTGTGTTTTGGATTTACAAGAAAGCGGGGAAGAGACAAAAACTGTGGCTGGTAATTTTTTTTTCTTACGCAACCAAACATTGGCCTATGGGTTTGGATTTACTCTCTATTATCGATGGATTTGGGCATGGTGTCCCAGTGGCTTTGATTGGCGGGTTTAGTTGAGGTGGTTCGAAAACGAAATGACTATTTTTAGCGGCCTTCCAATCTGAAATTTAAATACGCGATAGGATGGGTCCATGACCATGACCCATGTCAGGCCAGCCAGACCTTATAACGTAAACATTTCAGCATTGACACAAATTAGCCGTAATGGTTAATTAAATATTAACCTTTTTTCTTAAAAGAAAAATATTTCATTATTAAATAAAGGCCAAAGAACTATTTTCCACCTATAGTTTGAGGCGACAACAAACTGCCATCCCCAAGATTTCAAAAACCCAAACTCCCACTCACAAATTAAATTTAATATTAAAAATAACAGTATATAGTAATCATGTAGGGGTATTTTTATTTTTTTAATATTAAAATTTTATAAATTA
>JAJEJH010002245.1:0-10111 GCA_026122585.1 Anacardium occidentale
TGTGAATGATTGAGTTTAATTCCCATGTTTTGTGTCTCAATTCCTTACATATCCATCATGATGTATAGTTGAACCCATATTACCAAAATTTCATTGACCTTTTCTAAGTAGTCTTTATAAAGGAAGACTTTTCAAAATGTCGTCTCAAAATTCTTGTAATAGTGACCTGACATACCACTTAATGGTTACATAAGGTAAGACCTTCTAATTAGGAATTCATTAGAGTTTAGCACACAAGACAGTAGACCTCCTGATGGTCTAGTGGTATCAACCATACTCAAGATAGTGTTGACTTTTGACTTTTCACTTTAAAGTAACAAGGTCGCAAAAAAAAAAATGATAAAATGGCAAAGTGAGCCTTTAATAAAAAAAGATATAATTAAATAGAGCCTAGAGTCATGCTAAATCTTAGAAGATGGACTAGTTACTTTAGAACTAGGTTGAAACAAGAGACTTCTAACCTATATCATGATTGGTCTTCTACTTAAAAGAAAAAGAATGCATCAAATTAGGGGCATCAAACCCTATTATGTTAGAATTTTATTGGGAAATCATATTAGTGTTGTGGATTTTAGGTTTTAAAATATAAGGGTAATAAGCCTAGACTTCAAGTATAACTCTAAGAGTTGTTACAATCAAATAGTGTTTGGCCAAGCTAGTTTTGCATTCATGCATCCCATATAAATGTATTGGACTCATTATGCATGCATTTGAAAGAAAAAAAAAAAAGAAAAAAAAAAGAAAGAAATTTATCGACCTTTTCTTAAGTCAAAATCATGTAGAAACATATCTTATGAAAGTGAGACCCTTAGGTTGAGTCAAGTATGGTAGAAAACTTGGCTTAAGGAAAGTTTATGCGTCATGTCTATAGGTCAAAAGGATAGATAAAAATCCTTAGGTTGACCAAACAATTGGCAAAACATAGGTTGAAAATGTACCCTACCTAGATTTTTGAAAAATAACAGGTTAGAACATTAAAATGAAATAAAGGCTAAATATTTAACTACTTCAATATCCGAAATACCTAATAGATTGGAAGTCAACATGTCTACCTTGAGTAATTTATATTGTGAATGATATTTTAAGATAAGAGTATGTAAAGCACCCTAAGCCTATAACTTATTTAGTAACCAGACACCTTTATCACTAATGTTGGTATTCATAAAAAAAGATAAGCTCATAACTTAAGGGAACAAAAATAAATAAAGAAAAAAAAGAAAAGAAAAAAGAGGCCAAGATAGAATAAACAAGCTCCTAATAACTAGGGAAGATGATTGAAAAATTCATAAAAAGGCATATGTCTTCCTTAAACTTATAAACACACACAGACTCTTACCAAAAATTAGGTTTAGATTGATGCAAAGATAAGAAGAGGGGATCAATAAAATAATAATGGAAATTTTCAAAATACAAATGAATTAAAACAAGGTCGATAGATGGCCAAATTGATAATTTATAATCATGTCTTGTAATGCACATTGCATTTGTAATCCCTTTTGCATTATTTGCATAAATAAATTGTAATGAGGGTACATTCTACATCATGACATCATACGCTCATATATCATGGTTTTACCTCAGAAAATGGTTGGGGCAACATAAGATGCCTTACAAAAAATGATGTTAGGGTTGAAAGGGACAAATTAGAAACAGATGAAGTAGGTACAACTAGACAATTTCAAGTATTTATAGCATTATAGTATTAATCAACAATTTTTATTTGGCATATCCATTTTTTAGGATCCAACAAAGCACGTGCTTAGATTTTATACTATAAAATTATGCTCAACCATATAAGAATTCAATGTTATCATATACTAAGCACAAGTTTCCATTAAAGAGATAACACTGCCAATGTTGAATTGCCAATGTTAAACATAAACTATCTAGGGCCTATGAGGGAATACTTGTTGAAGAAGTACACTTTATTAGTCTAAGTGAAAAGTAAGTTCCATTATGCCTTTTGATCAAGAAATATTAAGGGAAATGCCAATCAGGGTGACATAACTAGGTGAAAATACTTGTCTTCTATATTGTGGTTTATTATTTATTGGCAACAAAACATGACAAAGTCATTATGAAGTTTTAACTATAATATTTGAAATACAAAAAAGATAATCATTGATCCCTATAATCTTGGGAGAAACTTTAAATATACTAGATGAAGTGGCCCAAGGCAATATAGATTTATTCAAAGAGAATACAATCTTATTATAAGTTTGGTTATATGAAAGATTATCCTTGATAAATTTCATCCACAGTTCACACTAAACCCAATTATTTTTATGTCTGATAGTTACTGCTTTTGACCCACATGGCAAAATTGGTTTTCTACCTTACCAGAAATTAAAGTCAAATGGCATCATCCATGATGAAAAATCGTGCATTTGTAAAAACATGGAGAAAAGAAAAGGATTCCTAAGTTGGAACACAAGGTCACCACTTGGGCATTACCAACCTATTTTCTAGAGTATGTTCATAATATTTAGGCTTGTCATGTTATTCAATTCAATTTGAGTCTAACTGGAGACATCATGACTGATAATAGGCATATTAACCCATCTCAAAATATATATAAAACAAATATTTGCCTTACTTTAAGGTGAAATCCAAATGGCTAAAATCTCTACCTTGAATATACTTAAAGAAGGTAGATTGACCCACCTTAAGATGAATCTACAAAAGATAAGCTACCCTACCTTGCAATGAAATCTAAGAGATTAGGAGACTCATCTCAAACACACCAAGGAAGGTAGATTGACCCACCTCAGGACAAATCTGTGACAGATAGATTGCTTTACCTTGGAGCAAAATCTAGGTAAAATGCCTATTTTAAGTGAGTTTAGATGAAATTGCACCTTTTAGGTAAATAAAGACATAAGATGCCTATTTCCAGCAAATTAAAGCAAAATTACCTCCCTTCAAGACATGTTAGACACAAGATGCCCCTTTAAAACGAGCAAAGATAAAATTACCTTTTTTGGGGCGAACAAAACACATGATATTTATTTTAAGTAGATAAAGATAAAATTGTCCCTTTAGGGTGAACTAGACATAAGATGCCTACTTTAAGCAAACTTAGATAGAATGTCCACTTCGAGTGAAAAAAATGACTAGGTGACCCCTTCAAGCAAACAACAACACAAGATAAAATGCTTTTAGTTGGCGAATAAGGATAAAATTACCTTTTTGGGGTGAATGAAGACATAAGATGCCTACTAATGGGTAGATTTGAGTCAAGATTGCTGATATAAGGTGAATGAAGACATAGGATAAGATACCTCTAGTGGAATAACAAAGATAGAATTTCCCTCTTTGGGGTAAACAAAAACACAGGATAAGATACCCCTAGTAAGTGAATTCAAAATGACAATGAATATAAGATTGCCCTTACGAGGTGAATAAAATAGGAAATGCCTACTATAAGAAGAAAAAAGTCAAGATTATCTCTTTGAAGTGAATGAAACATGAAATAATCATTGTTAGGTGAATAAAACACGAGATGTCCGTTATAGGGAGAAAGAAACATTTTCCCTTTTAAGGTGAACAAAACATGAAATACCTACCATGGGGCAAACAATATATGAGATGCCTATTGTAAGGTGAAGAAAACATTAGATGTCTATTGTGTAAAAAAGGCTAAAAAAATTACTGCTTAAGTAAGAGTATATTATCCATGTATGTTTGCGATGTATGATGATGATGTAATACCCATATCAGCAGAAGATAAAGGCTTAAGCCAAGGGAAAATTGGCAAGTGATTGAGTTTTTCTATTTTTCTTCTTTCCTTTTTCCTTTTTCTATTTCTTTTTATGCCTATATGGAGATTAGCTTGGCTCATGACTCATATTTTAACATAATAAGAGATTTTCATTTGAAAAGGAGTTAATTAACCTAGTAAACACTTACATGTCGCTCAGTTCATTCAAGTCTTTATTATTTGTACTTAAGTTCAATTCACAAAAGGTTACCTGTCATAAGCTTGCTTGCTTATCTGATCTCTATCTTTTAGGTCATATGCAAATCTGATAGTCTTTGCTAAGTTTGTAATGAGGTTAGGGTACAAGTGGGTCAATTTGGCCAGTGGTTATTTGAACTAGAGGGACTAATATAGCATTTAGAACTCGTCTTTAGAGGACATCAATACCTTTCAGCTACATTCATTGTTTTTCTTTGGCTTATTGCCTTGTATAGATTATATGTACATGAAAGGATTTTTTTCTTCTCTTTCTTTCTCCTTTCTCTTTTTTCTCTTTCTTCTTTCCTTCTCCTTTTTCTCTTTTTCCTTTTTTTTTTTTTCTATGCGTTTTCATAATGATGAGTGAAAAGCATTAGCTCTATTACTTTTCGTTTTTAGATGATCGACATTTTTTCATACCTATTATAATAGTCTTAAATACTCTACTAGCCCATACGAAGAGGTAGGATTCATGGCTTTATTATAGACAAGGATAAGGCCAAGCTAAAAAAGGGTTTCCAGAGTCGATGTTTTATCATGGTTGGTTGTTTGGTCAAAGTGGCTTTAATTCTAGTGACATTATCATTTTGGTGTGTGGATATGATTTATTGTGATTTTAATAAGTATTTAAAGTAAGTTCTATAAACATCAATTTTTAAGTGAATAAACTCAATAGAAGAATAAAAGTTCATATAGGTGTATAAGATCAAGGACTCAAAACCTCACACTTTAGTGTTTTAAAGTCCACTAGGCTAACTCGCTCATTTTTTTTAAAAAGAAAAACTAAAATCATATATTATTGGAAAACTTTGTCAATATCATAATACCAACCCATAAATCCATAAATAAAAAGAAAAAACAAGCTAAAAAAATGCCCTCTAAGTCTTATAGGAATCCTTATCTTGGTTGTTGACCTAAGTCGGTTAGCTTGCTAACTATAGACACCTTATTTTAACCCAACAAGGTTTTATCTCAATGACAATTACCTATAAGCATCCTAACAAACTTTTGAGTCAACAAGTTGGGGTTTGAGGATCATGGATGGATAATCAAACTTATTAAGTATGCTTAAGGTAGGTTTTTAGAATCCTAAAACCCATTGAACCCAGTTAAGACCAACCTATTTTTCCCAAAGCCTAATATCTATAGTAAGTACATGTTTACTCTATCGGTGCATGAATGAGTGAATCAAGTATGTTTACTGACCTCTAGGTAAGGTTAATAAACATGTTATATTTATTTCTAGCCATATACTAGTGATGATGAGCAAGTAACAATTACAACATGATCTGTAGACATACCTAATTTGTCTCTATCTATTTACACCAATCTGTGGGTCATAGTTCTTATTAGTCTATAAAAGCAAAATTTGTTTTCTTGAGTGAGAGGTTACGTAGTAAAGTTAGATACATAGAAAAGTTATAGAGATTAATAAGAGATAGGCTAAATTTTGCTCAAATACCAAGAGAAACAAGAACACTATACTACCATATATCTTCACCCAAACACTATATAGAAACAAATCAAACCCTAAACTTGTATTCTGAAAGTACATCTTGAGGTATCCAAGGGAAAGAGAGCTTTCATCTAACGATCCAGTTGAAGCTAGTTATGTAGAAACATTGTTGAAATCTGTAACTAAGTAAACCCCAAGGGGTCTTATCTTTTGGGTTTTTTTCATCATGTTCTATTTTCTGTTATATACTTTGTTATCTTGCTTTGTTCTCTATTCACACGAGGATATGTATAACTCAGTGTGTAGACAACTACTCTTATAATCATCCATATGTAAACACTAGCCATCCACATATAGGCAATTCATCAATTTTTTTCTTTTATTAAATTTGTTATCGCTGTTACTTTTTTTTATATGTCATGATAACTTTTATTTCTTAAATACCTCTAATAAAAATGATATGGCATTATTCTGTTGATAGTAACATTTGTTATTGTCATTTACTTCTTTGTTATTCATGCTTATTGTCCTCACTATTATATGAATACTTGCTAATATAAAAGTCTTGGATAAAGATATAACTGATTATTTTGATATTCACTTTGTCGGTTACTTGTTGTATTTTCATATGATTTAAATATATGTATGACTTGGTGCATAAACAATCGTCTTTGCGATCTTCTGCATGCCATCATTAACCCTTTATAAATGGATCATTTAAATTGTTGTTAGGCTATATTTATCATTGCTTTATCATATGAACTCTTATTTGTAAAACATTTCTAATAATGAACATGAATGTTGTCTCTTTTATTGATGATTTATTTTATTTCAATGTGACCTAAGGACATGTATGACTTAATGCGTAGGTGACCATTACTGTGATCGTCTGTATGTTATCATCGGATATGCATAAATGGTGAACATGCCTGAATGATGCTCATCCGCGAGTAAACCTAAAAATGAGATTAGCTATTGTTGTTTTTTTTGTATATTTACTTCTCATTTATCTACTTTGAATATTTATATCAACTAACTATTATTTTGTAAGTTCTATTTTTATACTCCTAGATTTATCTTAAAGCTATGTTTTAATTTTTCTAGGCTTGTTTAAGAGTATGTGTTTTAATTTCCTAGGCTTGTTTAAGAGTGTATGAGTTGTAAAATTAAATTTTGTTACTTTGTGGATGTATGTTTATTGCTTTAATGTTTGATTAAATTTTTCGCACCACATTATATGTTAATAATTGAGAATTTAATTAAACTTTATAAAGATTGTTAAAACAAACCATCTAAGTAAAGGTCAACCCTTAAGTTAGATAATGCAGATGTCTGACACCTTCTCACAACATATTTAACTCACCAAACCCACTAATTAGGTGGATACAAATGGTTGGTTTCTCTACAAGGAATTCATGAAGTCATTTATTTTCATTGATGCGTTTTTTCCTAAGTCAATCCTCATGTAATAACTCTATTTTCAAAAACTCTATGATGGGCTAAAAACCCATTCACATGTGTTTTCTTAGTCACGTCTAAGGTGACCAAAGAAAAGTGATAGAGTTTATCCTAGCCTAACAAGACAAAAATTGTTGTCACAATCTTTGACAACTCTACTTGAGATAAATGCAATGAATTGATTCCAATGTGATTTGTTTAATGATATTTCCCTTGTTTGATCTAATTCTTTTGCATTCATAAAACCTACACCCACTAAGCACAAATTTTACCCTTAAACCTTGATAGTAATCTAGACTTGCCCGAAAGCCTACTTGGCCAAAAGAAGGTTTATCTTATACATCAGCCATTGGCACGATCTTCGGGTATAAGTGCATGACTTGATGCATAAATGACCATCCTTATGGTTATAAGCTTGTTAATGCTAACCACCCATAAATAGGCTTTTTTACAATTTTTTACCCTATTTTGATTGTGTGTTTGTATGATTCATTGAGTGAGCTACTCATTCCTTTTCAATTAGCCCTTATGTGTGGATCTCTCATTAAAACTATTACTTATTTTTGGCATGTCACAAGTAATAATGATGTGTTTATTTTGTTCCTTTAATTACACATTTTGTTTTATGTTAATAAAAATTGTTGATCAACTTGTGGACTTGATTTTGTGTTCATGTCTTTTAGGAATTGTATGTTAAATAAACCCAAGGATTTGAAAGACTTGGTAACAGATAACCATCTTCACAATTGTTTGATTGTTAACACCAATCAATTGTAGAAGACTATCTACGTTTCTTTGCTCTGTTCTAGTTGTGTGTGTGTTTGTGTGATTCACCAAAGCGGCTGATCATTCACTTTCTATTAATCCCCGCATGTTAGTCCTTTAGTAAATCATTACATGTTTCTGGTGTGATAGATAATGATAGAGTGTTTATCTTGTTTACACATTTCATTCTAAGATAATATGGTTATCGATGAATATATGTATTATTTTGCAAGCCTTAGTGGATATAATTTATACCACTGAAATTAATATATGATGGCTATAGGAGGATGCTTTGTTTGCCTCCATTTCCCTCTCCCCTTGTGAACAAACTCGTAGACAAAGCGAAAGAGAATGTAGGGGATATGCTCGACCCTCGGACATTATTTGAGCAATTCCATTTGTTGACTCGCCCCTTTATCATCTCTTTAATCGATTAATCTTGCCTTTTATTCTAACAAATTTTTCTCTACAGGGCCTTTTTTTAAAATCATTGTTATTATTGTTATCATCATTATGCTCATAACTATTTCGACTAAGGGTGAATGCCATTAACTTTTTCGTAGACATATGGTGAAAGGTTTACCTTTTCTTTTACGATTGTTTTGGATTTCAAGGGAATTGTAATATAATTTAATAGAATTAAAAGTGTATGATTTACTTTCTTAGGCTTGTTTAGGGTTTAAAGGATTTGTAATTTAATTTTAAATTCTTAAGCTCTAAAGGTGTATGAAATTAATAATTTTGTGGATGCTTTAATTTAATAATTGTTAAATTTTTTGCAATTGCATTGAATGAACCAATAAACAGGGAAATTAATCAAACTTGGTAAAACACAGTCAAACAAGCCACCTAAGTGGAGTTTGACCGAGCTGAACGATATGGGTATTTAACATCTTCTCACATTGTTTCTAACTCACTGAACCTACCCATTGGACATGTGCAAATAATTGAGTCCTCTGCTAAGGATCTACAATGTCATTTATCTTTACTGATGAATTTTTCTTGTGGCAATCTCTAGATGATGACTTCATTTTGAAAAGTTCCACATGAGCCAAAAACCCATTTGTGCTCTTCTTCTTAGTCACATTGTGGATGATCAAACAAAAGTGACAACATTGACCAACCTGACTTGACAGGAATAAAAACCGTTGTCACAGTTATTTTACCAACCTCTTGTGACATGTTTTATTATTCATATCACATTTGAGTTCCTTCTCCACCTTAATAGCAAGCTTAGTCACATCCTCCAAAAATACAAAAAGATTGTAACTTCACCATATTTGCAATCTCTTTATTCATCCCCTCCTAAAAGCCATGCATTAATTTGCTCTTAAGCTTTTTGTAATTATATCTCACCTAAGACTTTGCAATCTAATATATGATTTCTACGTATAATATTTAGAAACAAAATAAAGTGTACTCTAGAAGGGATTAGACAATGGATGACCAATACACTTGGATACTCATTAAGACAGATTTGCTGAGTACTAATCTGCCAACATAGGAAAAGAATTGACTTCTCCAAAAATTAACCCAAGCAAGAATCTTGCCAATTGTTGAACCCTTGATGTTTTGATGATGATAAAAATATGATTAAGTTGCTAATTAATGATAACAATGTGCTTGAGCTGCTAATCAATCCCTTGCATGAAGTAATTCATGACACAAGAAGGGAGAAAAATTTTATTTTTGCAGGATATAGGTCTTGCACGACCGTGTGCTATTGAAGGATGACCGTGATTGACCAAACGGGTCCTCGTGTGTCCAAAACACAGGACCGTGTGCCTGACTGTGCAAGGTTCTGTGAAAATCTGAACAACATTTTCAGAATCAACACGGGCATGCGTTCATGATGCACGACCGTGTGTATGCACAACACGGTTAACGCACTATCAGTCCAACCGTGCAACGCGACCGTGTGGAGTCAAAGATCTCAAAAGTCAAAGACACGACCGTACGCATTTGGAGCATGACCATGTGCTCAATTCCTGAAGAGTACGGGATATCAAGTCGTGCAAATGAAGCCGTGCAACGAGTCAAAGCAAGGCAGTCAACGCACGACCGTGTACATGGTAGACCCACGACCGAGTGTGATGACAAGTGAAAAGCACTACCAAGGGCATTACCAAGAAGTCGTGCAAGGCTAGTCGTGCAAGAGCATAAAGGCACATATTCAACACACGACCGTGCAGCTATGGCACACGACCGTGTGCTAGCAAAAACTTACTCGTGTGCTGCCAGTGTGTTCATCGTGCAGCCAAGTCGTGCGAGCCTCTGGAATTTTGGGCAAAAAATCATGAAGAGTTGAAGCACGACCATGCATCAAGGCCACACGACCATGAAGGGTTGAAGCACGACCATGCGTCAAGGACACACGACCGTGCACCATTGGCGCTAAGCTTTTATTTCAACCGTTGGAGTCTGATCGAGGCAATAAATGCAGCAAGCACGACCGTGCACTCAAAGAGCATGAC
>JAJEJH010002246.1:0-10098 GCA_026122585.1 Anacardium occidentale
AAAAGCCAAAAGATTTATTCCCACCCAAGGATTCTTTAACTGGCAAAGTCTGAGAAAAGTTTTTTCTAAAATTATATATCAATCCGTTAACCTTTTTTTTTCTTCAAATTTATTAATATTTATATTAAAATAATTAAAATATCTTTATTAAAAAAAGAAATAATATAATATTAAAAATAAATTTTAATAAAAATATTAATATAATAATAAAAAATTAATAAAAAATAAAGAATACAAAAACTTTAAATTAAAACTATTGTTGTCGATGATATGACTTTTTAAAAATTTTTTATTAAAATTTTAAAATTTTTATTATTATTTTAATATTTTTCAACAACAAAAGATATTTACTCAACTGTATTTATATCATGAACTCTTATTGCATCAAGAGTTGGTTCAATTGTAGCACTTATTGTAACAAAAAGAGCATGAACTCATTCTTAAGCACAAGCTTGGTCTTCCAAACTTGTTGTGTGAAAGCCCCATACAACATTCTCCTTTAGATTTTATTGATTGTAGAGTCACATTAGCTTGGAATATGACCTTTTAGGCAAGATTGAATCGATTAGGCTTAGTCCATTCTATTTGGATATTGATCAGTCTTGATTTGACATGATTCATACATAATCTACACAAGCTTGATCCTGAGAAAGAATTTTTATTTAGATATTGGGTTTTTAGTTTATGAATTTGCTTTGCTTTGGTTGAGGTTTGTTTTAAATTTTTTTTATTCAAAAAGTAGAAAATATCTCTTTAATCAATTAAATTTAATAGTTAATCGTTATATTTAATCATTGAATTTAGTTAAGAGGGGAATATTTGTTTTTTTGAAAGTTAATGGGTAATTTTTGAAAGTCATAGAAAACTTGGGTGGGAAAATATACTTGGCCTAAAAAAATTGATGGACGATACTATCAAATTTTAATTTTAATATCTATATTTTGTTAGAAGGAAAAATTAAAAAGGAAAAAAAATACGACGGCGTATAATTGCCAGTCTCTAAACGCCGTCACTCTCCAAAAAGGATCTCCAAGCCACCAACTGGATCAGACAGAAATGGGGAAAAGAGAAAGAGAGAAAGAGCGACTCATTCGATCTCTTAACGAGCACCTCAACAACATCCATGAAACCTTACAGGTTCTCTCTTTTCTCTCCCTCTCTCTTTTTTTCATTTATAAAGTTTTAATATTTTTCATTTCTTATACGTAAATATTGAAGTGTTCTTTTTGTATTTTTTCAAGAGTTTGGATCAAACAGCAGCTTCCTCTCTGGAAAAAGTGAGCTGGAACGATGTTTTGAAGATGGGTGAAGAAGTTTCCAAGCAAGCCACTATTGGTTGCTCACTCTTTTGTTTTTTTATTTTTTTACTTATACAATTTATGCAATTTTCAGAACTCTTAGGAATTCGGATTTGGATGCCCAGTTCGGTAATTGTTATGTTTATGAGGTTTTGTAATGGAAATATTGAGTTTTTGGTATGAAAGTTTCAATTTTGAATTATACCCATGTCCCATTTTTTTCCCTTTTGAAGGAAATATAAAAAAGGCTTTCACTTTGTCTTGATAAAGGATCTTGTTGTGCTTGCAAAGACCGGGCTAGTCGATGAGAAGTCTTGGTTTTTAGCTCATCGATTGAATTAATTTTCTTTAAGATATTTGATCATCGCAGTTGGTAGGTTTTTAGAAATTCTTGCTATATGAGGCTTTGATTCTTGACGCGTATTTATTTTTTTATGGTTGGTTTATAATTTTGATGGAGGTGGTTACGTAGTTTCTCTTGTTCTCGGTGATTGTGTGGCTTGATATTAAGGGTTGAGGTGCTTGATAGAGTTTGTCATTAATTGGTGCAGTTGGGATGCTTTGGACGGCAGAGGCACCGGAAGCTAGAGCAGTAGAGGAGAACATGGTGGCATACTTTAATATCCTGCAGGGTTTTCTTTTGCATACCCATGGAAGTACAGTTGGTGCTGGACCTACTCTTTCTTCCGCTATCCATGCTTCTGTGAAGCAAGTTGTCGATTCAAGTTTTAAGTTGATGAAGGAATCTGTTAATTTATATGGTAAACTCTCCGTCTTCCTTCCCAGTCACAAGCTGAGCACTGGTATCTACCGGGACATCCTGATTTCTTTTAGTTGGATGATGTTTTTGTGTGCTGATGCTAGGACGAGTCTATAACTTACATACATCTTTTATACATAAAGTGTCTATGTTAGATTGCTTGAAAAGAAGGCCTCAAAAGCTGCTCTGCACATGGTAATTGGAGCAGATATCTGAGCTTATTATTCTGACTGATAGGTGAAGAAACATTTACTGTTAATCTAGCTATCACATTAGAAGTATTAAAAATGACTGCAAAGTGAACTCTTAGTTTGAAAACATGGAAAGTACTGCATCTCTACGATAAGTTTATACGTGTGTGTGTGTGTGTGTATAAGGAGGTTCACATGTCTCCATGACCAGAGCCCCACTGTTTATGTTGGAGTTTGTAACCTTAAAAAGGACATTTCATGCTATTGGTTCAAATTGTTGAAGCATGGTTTTGGGAAAATGTGATACAGATATGTTTCTACCTTGTGCATTTTTGCATGTAATGCCTAGTCCATTCTCATGTTGTCTCTCTTTTGCTTGTAATCATCCATGATGAATTCGAAGAGTAAATTAGTTTCCCGATCTGACACTGTATTGCTTCCCCTGGATAGAAACAAGAAATAACTTTAATTAATTTAAATCGTTGCATTGCTTAAGTAGTAAGGTCTTAGGCTTGTGAATGACTTGGGTAGACTCTCATTATATATTGTTTTTGGGCATGATAACTGTGCTGTTGAGAAATTTAGGCTGCCTTTGTGATAGACCTCTCAAGGTCTATACTAGAATAAGGAAAGGACACAGGTGAAAAGCGGGTGCAGGGTAAAACATTTATAGAAGAGCCACCTGGCAGCAAGAGAGGAGAGGAGTGAGGAGAAAGATTTGGCAGTTATAATTGGAGCTGGGAAAAGTTGTAAACTGGAGTAAAAAGAGAATTTTGGGTAACTTAAGTTAGGGAGGTTGCCGGCACTTTGAATGGCTTTGTTTAACTGAGTGATTGAGGATCAATAGAGAGATCTAACTGTAGCAGAGGGAGATTTATTGTTAATTCTTGCTCAGTAAGATAAATAAGAATCAGTCTCTTCTTTTAATTGTTTCTGTTCTGTGAAATTGGTTGTGGATTGGTATCTGTTCGCTGTTGTGTTTGGTAAGATTTGCAGGTTTACAGGTGGGATTCTATCGCTTTTTATACATTTTTCTAATGTCATTTTATATCACAACTACAGTTATGTTACATGCCCCCTTGAGGAAAATTGATGCTGGTCTTATCAAAGATTTTCGGATTCCATATTATATCAAGAAATTCATAATATAATTATATTTAGGGTTATTTTCTTTAAAATCAAATTTACTCTCACCCTCTAAATTCATAAGAAGGATACTATTAGGGGGCAAATCTCCTATGTGCGTTAACTTTATTTGATGCATATGCCTCAGAGGAAATTTCCCTTAGGTCGTTCATTGATTGTTATCTTTTGATCGTTCGTCGATCCTAATTGATTGTGGATCATCCTATATGTCTCATTTATCCTTTGTGTTCTACATAAAAAATGTTTTTATTTTTTATTTTCCCTGTCAAAACGGGTGTAATCTGACTTAATATAGAACTACATGCTGGCAGGATCTTGCAATAAAGGTCAAGCACATGCAATGCCTCAGTTTGTTGGTGCAGTTTGGGAAGCTTGTACTGCTCTTAAGAAAACTCCTGCTACAAATATCACAGCAATTGGACGAGCTATGACACAAGTTGCTGTTTCCATGAAGGACGTTCTTCGTGAGATGAAGGAGCTCAAGCCCAGGCCCTCTGACTCAAATGAAGCTCCTGATGATGATTCTACTAACACAGACAGTGGAGCTCAAGATGATGAGAATTCCAGTCTGGGTGATCTAGGCACTGACTTGTCACCTGAAGAGATGAAAGTAGCTCAACTGGCAATTGGAATTGTGTCTGAGACACTTGTTGTCATCAAGGAACTAATCCGCATGATCACAGGTCTGCTTAAGCTGGAGAATCCAGATGATAATGGTAAATTTGTCGAGTCTTTGGAAAAATTATTGAAGTTATGCCAAGGATTTGGAGTACAGATTGATGAACTTGGAGCTTGTCTTTACCCCCCACAAGAGGTTTCAGCTATGAAGGCAGTGTCACAGAAAATATCCAGCATTACAGATGAACTTCAGACGGAAGTAGAAAGTTTTAAGTGTCCCTCTGAAGCTTTCGTTCAGGTATGCTATGGTTTGAGGAATTCTTTGAAACAATTGGATTCTGAACTAGATTGCTCCAGTACAACCAATTTAGAAGCTAATATGCAGAATGTTTCTTTGAGCAATTAGAGAGAGTGACAGAAACAGATCATGTTGCTGAATTTGACATTGAAAATCTAGAACAGTTTCCATACTTGTTGATGAACATTTTTCTGCTTTGATTTGATTTTAACTCGGATTGAATGAGCTCCATCTGAGCAGTCATGGCTTGAGCTTGAGTCATAGGAGTTGAGGCTTGAGCTTGACTCCCATCCATCGAGTCAAGTTCAAGTAAATATAAATTTGATTTTAATTCGATTTGAACCTAAACGTGTCTGAAATGGCATGACTAGAAACATGAATTAGAGGAACTTTCAACTTCTATATTGACCTAATTTTTACACAATCATGAGTTATTATTTATAATCTCAATTTTTTCAAAACTGATTAAACTTTTAGATTTTCTTGAAGCGACTTCGGATAGCGATGTTTCAACCTGGTGCATTTTAGTAGGATATTGTGTGAAATTTCTATTTTGTGCTGGTGGCGGTCTTGATTTGAATGTGTGGTTTAGATTGTGGTGCCAACTTTGGGAAACTGACTCTAGCACCCATCGGAGGGTTAAATTCAGACCGAATTGATTCGATTTTAAATATTGGCTTGACTTAGTTAGAATTTAATTATAAGGGTCAATTCATTTTTTAAATCGAGTCAAATTTGAATTAAAAGGAGTTTAATTTAGTTTAATTGGAATTTGATTCAAATTTGTAGCTTAAATATCTAATTTGGATTTCTAGCTCGAGTTTAAGTTGAGTTTATATTTTGAATTTGTGGTTTAGATTCATGTCTTAAATTTGGTTTGAATTCATAATTTGAATTTGTGGTTCGAGTTTACTGTTTACTGATAAATTTGAATTATAAACTTGAACCAAATTTAATTTACGAATTCGAACTATAAATTTGAAATGCAAATTCAAGTTACGAATCAGGCCGAAATTTTTTTTATCGCAATCAAACTCTAGCTATCTTTAAATTTGATTCAATGAATTTGAATTAAATTATTTTTTATTCAAACTAAACTTGAGTTGAAGGGTGTTTGAATTCAATTCGATTCGTATCCACCCTTACTTTAATATCATTGTGTTTGTTAAATGTAACCATGCGAAGAGCACAGTAGACATTCTGAAATTAAATGACAATTTCGGTCGCACTAGGGATGGTTTTGATTGCATTTTTCGAGCTCAAATTGATGTTTGACTCAAATAATATAAATTCGGATTGAAGAAATTTCAATTTGAATTTAGCTTAGCTCGAACTTTGTTGTCATACTAGCATTATTGCACCAAAAAACCAATTCATCAATAACTCTTCATCATCTTCTTTGACAATTTTTTTTTTTTTTTATAAATTTAACTCGATCATAATTTTATTTTAGATTCGATTTGAACTCAAATATTTGGATTGATTTCAACTCAAATCATTTAATAAAAAAAACCAAAATCCTTGGCTCGAACTCTAATTGTTCGGTTTGAGTTCAAATACAAGCTCGATCAACTCAGATTGAATCAAATCTTATTCAGAAGTGAAGTTAAATAGGGTTTGATTATAACTGAACTAGCTCGATTCAACTCTATTCAAACTAGAGTTTTAATTTGATAGTTTCATTTCAATTCCTCTCTTATAACATTATTTATCTGGCCGATATTATTATCACCATCATGACATCTTCGAGTAAATTAAACAAACTTAAATTAATTTTTATGGATTTAAGTCGAATTCGAATCCATTGATATTAGGGCTTCAGCCTATACAAGCCCAAGTTAGTGGCCAGCCCAACTCAACCCCCTCCTACTATTCACTTCTTTCCCGCCATTTCTCCCTCCGTCTGTCCTCTCGTCCTCTTTGTCTTTTCCATCGATCACACGAAACTTATAGATTCAAAATGGGACGACAGAATCCAGATGCACAGAAAGCGCTGAATCTCCGAAACAGGCTCTGTAACCTTAATTTCATTTTCAAATCTCTCTCCTTCTCTTCTGACAGCAATAACAGGTCCGATTTCTCTTCTGTTTTGGTTCGTGAGAAAATTCTTGGAAAATCAATGGCTCTCGCGTGTCTTGCAAAGTGGCGTTAATTATTTTTTCACTTGCTATGCAGATTATTGAAGCACATTTCGTCTTTACGAATAGACTCAAGCATTCCAAATGACTATTCTGTTGAATTCAGTGGAAAGATTAAAGGTAGTATACAGCCATTTGAAAGGTATGTTCTACGTCCATCTCTGTATTGGTTTGGTTGGTCTTCGCTTGGCTCTGGACTCAAATCCATCCCTAATTGCAATGCACGATACAACAATTTTTTAACCTGCAAAGATTAAAGTTCAAGATTTGAGGCTGAGTTAATATTGGTAATGACTCTGTGTCAGCTAGCAGAATGATACTTGGCAATAACTAAGCTTCAATTCTCGGTCAACATAGAAAAAATCGACATGGATTTAGCAGCAATAATTGATAAAGTGTTTAACAAGCAAGTTCTCTATTCAGTAGAAAAGATCCCAGAAATGTTTTCCACAAACTAGTCCGAAGAACGCATCAAATTCCCTTCATTGATGCCTTTGATTTTTTACCATCTGTCCCATCTCAAGTAAAATAATGTTCCTTTCAAGTGGCATTGGGGTAAAAGAAATAAAACATTATTTTGATAATTCATTTTTTAATACTTGTATTATTATTATTACTAAAAGATCTTAATATTTCATTACCAATACGAGAGCTAATTGGATTAATACATTCTCTTTATATATTAAAAGATTATTAAATTAGCCTTTAATTCTATTATAATTTTATCTTTATTATAAATTTTTTTGAATAAAATTATCTTTTATTTTATTATTTTTAATAATTTTAAAAAATAACAATTATATATTTAAAAAAAATATGTGTATTAATATTATATAATAATATATTCTAAAGGTATATTGTAAATTTAAAAAATTTTAAGGTGGAATGAGATTTTAAGTTTTTTTTTTTTGTATTTGAAAAAAATTTAAAAGTATTTTAAAAATGTTAAAATCTCAGTGTGCACCGCCTAAGAGTTGAAACAAATTAAATTACAAATATAAATGTTATGTAATTAAATGTTTAAAAGAAAATTATAAAATTAATGAAACTTTTAGGGAGGCTTTTGAAGTTAAAAAATTTGGGAATTCTTTTAACATTTTTAAATTTTTAGTTAGACTCTAATAATTTTAAAAAATATAATTACACTATAAAAATAAAACAAATTAAACGATACATACAAATATTGTATAATAATATATTTGTAAATAAATTGTAATTTTTAAAAAAATTAGAGGTATTAATAAAATTTTGTGAGGATTTTTTAATTTAAAAAAAAAATTTATGGTGTTTTTAAAATTTTTACTTTTTTAATATATTTTTATTAACAAATTGATGATATAAATATCATCTTACAGATTATTATTAGATATATTATTAATTTTAAATTAATAATTTTGTAAGAATATTCAAAGAAAATAACATTTCAACTATCTTGTAATTCAAATTTGATTCGAATATATATTTTATTCGAATTCATTCAATTTAATGGATAATATTATCATAAGATTGTTGATAGAAGAAATAATTCTATTAGTAAGGTGAGTAATATCTTAGAAAAATATTCGAATTAAGTTCAAATAAAATTTATGCTTTAGCTTGTATTTTACTCATTCGAAATAAATAATAAATTCAATCTGACCTATTACATATCATATAAATTTTCTATCCATCTTAAAATACGTCTTGTTTTACAGCCTTCCCGTATCGGGTCGTACTACAGTGCTCTCGCCCCAAAACTTTCCTGGGAAAAATCACAGAGCAGACTCGGGAACTTCTGAAGTATACAAAAGACAGTGAGATGAGATAAAGAATCTACTTGACAGAAACGTAACAAACTCTTATTCTCAGAAAAGGAAGACTTCTCTTCTCCCTTTTCTATGATTCATGGAAAGCTCTTCACCATCCATCTCTTTGTTCTTTTCCTTCTCTTTGCCTTCTTCTCTGGCTTGTCGATCAAAACGAAGAACCCTTTTCCACAATTTTCTGCTTGAAAACAAGAAATGGCTCTTGATTTTATACAGCTTCCCCAGAAACTCTCTCATATTCTCCAAACTTTTGACATTTTCCTTGGAAAGCCCGTCTGTTTCTCACCTATATAACCCTCTCCCTGTGCATTTATCTGTTCCATACCTGGCACATATACGGCAGCAAAAGACACAAAAATAATTAAACAAATGGCTGCTTCTTCTCGTATGGTTTCTTATCATCTTAACTGTTATTCTTCTTTTTCTTCTGGAAGGAGTGACAACAGCCATGACCCCCACAAGCAGAAGCTGGGCAATGTAAGATATGGTGGGGGTTATAGATGTAAAGTGGAGCTGTTGAGGCAAAAGGCTTGTTTGGCTGCTGTTGTCGCTGACGAAGTTTACATGACAGAAGTTCATGTTCGCCAGAATATTCCTACAAAGAAGCAGTTTGTTGATCCTTATCGTCAGGGACTCATCGTTGAAGGAGGAGTTGGGTACAGACAGACTGTTGTCATTCGGTCCTATGAAATTGGCCCTGATAAGACTGCAACTATTGAGAGCCTCCTGAATCTTTTCCAGGTAATGATCAAGTATCCTGGAGTCTTTCTTTCGTGCAGACGACTGACTTTTTTTTATTATCAGGTTGACTTTTTTCGATTATCAGGATGCTGAGAAGAATTTGTTCATGTAGGAAACAGCATTGAATCATGTATGGATGTCAGGACTTCTAAGCAATGGATTTGGAGCAACACATGGCATGATGAGGAACAATCTCATATGGGTTGTCTCAAGAATGCAAGTTCAAGTTGATCATTATCCACTTTGGTAGGTCTTATTTGCAGGCATAAGGCTATAAACCATATCTAGGGGTGGATTCAATCCAAGTTGGTTTGTTTGTCCATTTGATAACGTTACTCATCCTGCCAGCAAGATACTGTTTACTCATCCCATAATATTGTTTACCCTGCTGGTGTCGGTGATACTATAGACTAACTCAAATAAACTTGACTTGGCTTGACTCAGATTGAAATCCTTCCCTAACCAGATCATTGTTAGAAGGAAAATTATCTAGAATTACAGTAATTTTACAGGAAGTGCTTATAGAAACAGTTTATGGCCAAAAACACTTCTGCCCAAAAGAACTATTGTAAGTGCTTTCCTAGCATCAAAGATCATAGCATTTGATAGCTTTAGTCTCAACTCCGAACCAAGTTTGAAAGAATTCTGGATTATAAAAGAAAATGCTAAGAACATCTGTATCTTGCAGGGGAGAGGTAGTAGAAATTGACACATGGGTTGGGGCGTCTGGAAAGAATGGAATGCGTCGAGACTGGTTGATCAGAAGTCAAGCTACCGGACACATTTTCGCTCGCGCAACAAGGTATTACTTAAACTTCTACTAAACACATTCATGAACAAACACGTGGATGATTTTGCTAGCAACTTAAACGTGGAACAGCACTTGGGTGATGATGAATCAGGAAACAAGGCGCCTTTCGAAAATGCCAGAAGAGGTTAGAGCTGAGATCTCACCTTGGTTTATAGATAAGCAAGCAATCAAAGAAGATGTTCCAGAGAAAATCCTGAAGTTGGATAGTACAGCTAAATATGTAAACTCTGACTTGAAGGTAAGGTTTATAAACAACACCAGCTAATTCCACAGCTAAGTAAACACACATTTT
>JAJEJH010002247.1:0-10049 GCA_026122585.1 Anacardium occidentale
TGAAATTATTGTCTAGTCTTTATGATTTCAAGAACACCAAAGAGATGAAAAATAAAAATGGTCTCTCTATTGTGTGGTGTCTTTCTCCTTTACTCTCTCAATCCCTCAACATTCTTCTCCTTCTTACCCTAAAAGGCAAAGTTCAACATATATCCCTAAATATTCTAGATTTAAATAGCCATTTTATAATCAGTTTTGGGTGAGCAAATGGGCTATTTGGACTTGGTTATTCTCATAAAAGATGTACTCTTATTCCTCAACTTTCTAACACATTAAATTTTAGCTCCAAATAAGGCCTATAACTTAAGTTATGGGCCAAAACTAGAACCAATCTAGAATGATGTCTCTAGCTCATGCAAATGTTATACTTGGATGTGCCTACTAATTTTAACCATCTAAATAGCTTATCTGGGCTTTGATGCCTGCATATGAATTATAGTGTTGGATATGTAGATGAATTTGCTTTTTGAATCACCTTTTTTAGAATTCAAATGCTCTAGTTATGCCTTTTTAATGCTCTAAGGTTCTAACTTGACTCTAGTTTCAACTTTGATTTTATAATAGTGTTTGGAGGCCTAAACAAATTTGAAACTCTATAAACTATACCCTTCTAAAAAGTTTAAGAATTATACTCTAACTTTTAAAGGGGCCCAAACAACAAAACAGACTTTTAAGATTATCATAAATCTACAATAATTCCAAAATGTCCAAAAGTAAGAATACTATAATTTCCAAATTTAAAGCTCAATTTACCAATAGACTTCCACAAATATCTTATAAATAAAATCATGACAAATAAACACCAAAAGGCATCAATTAATTCAAAAAAATTAAATGTATGCGAAATAAAAATGTTTAATTATCGGTCTATCATGTAGCTTGAAGGTTAGTTCAAGTTTCATTTGTTGATTCACATAATGAGACATGTTTAAATTCTATAGAATTTAATGCATAAAACAACACATGTAGATTTTTAGCATTCAAGCTTAATAATATATGATTATTATCATTGTAGTTGCTTTCATATTTTGGTTCAGTTGTGATAGGATTTAAAGGTATTTCATCACCATTTTCAATTATTTTTCAAAGCTTATAACTAATGAATTGAACATAAAACTTCATTCTTATTTTTTATTAGCTATAGTGCAATCCATAAAATAATAATGGTCTAGCTAAACTATAGCCTTTTTGAAAAACAGTTTTTGTCAATCAATCAGCCATTTAGAACTTGATCTTAAAACTTTTAAAACAAGAACCTAAACCCTAATATAATCGTTAAACCCCAATATCCTAAATGATTAAAAATCCTAAAAGTGGTAAATAAGATTCTAAAACTTTTTGTAACTTAAAAAATTTTCACTTAGAAATCAATTCAAATGCAAATGAAAAACAAATTAAAACAATTAAAAGAGTAAGAGAGATATAATTGCTTAGCTAGTTTAGAACTTTAACTACAAAAAACTTACATCTACTTCTTCAAGCAACCTCGCTTATAGTTCCACTAGTTCTCTATGATTTTTCCCAAACATTAATAATAGTTGATATGAGATTTCACCTATTAATAGTTTCATGGAATTGTGTCTAATAATAGTTTCACAAGATTTTTCCTACCGTAGTTTCATGAGTTTGTGCCCACCATACTTTCGCAAGATTGCACCCTTACACTAGTTTCCTAGGATTATGTCTAAATGTTTGAAACAAAATATAAGAGAAATAAGTGCCTCTAATAGGTTAATACAAATCTAAAACTTATACACACTCTCTCAAGAATTTACAAATAAGTTTTAGAGAAAGATAAGAAAGGAAAGAGAGAATAAGAAAACAAAAACTTGTTGCATTGTATTCTCTGATCCTTCTAACTTCAAATTAGCTGTAATTTATAAGATTTAAGAAGAAAGAGTCGTTATAGTTTATTTAAGAGTCGTTAAAACAAATTTGGGTAAACATATTGTCATGCACTTCTGATACATGATCATACTTCTATCATTAATTATAGTCTAATGATCGACTTCTCTATTTTATGCTAACCCAACACAGGCATGTGCATTATACACATGATTATGTACCTTCATATCTTTAATTGTCCAAATTTTTAAAAGGCTATATGATATTGTAGTATGATACCCTTTAGAAGATACACATGAACACATTTTAATCTTATATGGTCGTGTGTCTTCTCTATGTAAGTATTTGTTCATACATTAAATTTTGACTTTTGTATGACTAAACTTCTATAGGTAGCTTAGCAGTGTGTCTTTACTTTATGATACATGATTATACTTTCGAAAGTTATACAGTCATGTATCCTAATATTTTGTGGCACAGATGTTTACACGACTGAATAACTCGTGTATGACCTTGTACAAGGCATACACAGTTATGTTGTATAGATACACACAATTGTATGCCTAACCAAAACTACAAAATAGAAAATCTTTTATCCTCTTTGTCGTGAATTAATTCATACAAAAAAAGTTAGATATTTTAATATAGTTTTTTATCACATTAAAACATATAGGGTCAAATAAAAATGACCAATCAATAAGAATTACAAGCAAA
Organism: Anacardium occidentale; assembly: GCA_026122585.1. Classification (NCBI taxonomy): domain Eukaryota; kingdom Viridiplantae; phylum Streptophyta; class Magnoliopsida; order Sapindales; family Anacardiaceae; genus Anacardium; species Anacardium occidentale. The sequence continues at coordinate 2,560 of JAJEJH010002247.1, forward strand.
TAGCTGACAAGTAACTTATGATCAAAGCATAGATACACGTAATACAAATATCTATACTCCTTTCAATAGTCATCTATAGGTTATTCGAAAGACATAAATTTTGAAACATCATATAAGCATGTTATCTACAATCCATACAAATCTCATTTTATTTATCTACCTTAGTAATATACCATTGTCGAAATAGACAAATTCTATATTATTTACCAATAATTCTAATATAATCAAATTCATTTCACTCTTATTGTGATCTATATACAGATTAGGACATACATGCATATTCTATCAACTAATCCACTAATCATTATGTCTATTTAGAGTTAGAGAGGTATACAATCAAGTATATTAGATGGCAAATAGGTATATTATATGCACATCACTTCAAATAATAGTAATGAAGCAATTTTTCTTTTTGTAACAGTCATATACAAACAATCTAGTGTTATATAGATGACCAATAGCAATATGTCTACATACAAGACTAGGTGGTCCACATATCATGTGTAATATATAAAAGGTTGAACAATGAACAAACTTATACATACCAAGTAAAATAAAGGAAGAAATGAAAAGGTATCCCCTTAAGGAACTAACTTAAGTGCATTAAGCTCAACCAAATCTTCTTCTTTAGTATATTTTAGTTGTCTAAACTATTAGATGATTTACTAAACTCAATTACAAAGAGTCCCTCTTAGATGTGGCCTCTAACCCCTCTTGTGGAGAGTGTATTTATGTGTTTGGTTTTGGTTTTTGTAAAACCTCAAATGCTAAATGGTAAACACACTAGAGGGGAGGGGGGGGGGGCCGGGGGTGAATAGGTTGTTTAAAACATTTTGCTATTCTACCAACTCAAACATACAAATATATCAATACAATTAAGTACAAATAAATATTCGACTAAGCAAGTCTAAATAAAGAGAGTAAAGGGAAAGAAATGCTCAGTCGATTTATAGTGGTTCGGAGCTTCTCCACGCCTCCTACATCCACTACTTCAAGCAACCCTGCTTGAAGATTTTCCTTCCACTACCTTTAACCCAAAATTACAATAGTTTTGATCCAAGAGATTTCGCGCTTCATATTAGTTTTGATACAAGGGATTGTGTCCTTAACTTAGTTTTAATAGGGATTACGCCCCACACTAGTTTCACGGGATTGCGTCTAAGGGTTTGTGGAAATTTTACAGTAATTTACCTCATAAGATTGATTTACAATATGCTCTCAAGGTTTCTCTCTAAGGGATTTACAAATATAATTTTGTGAGAGAAGTTTGGAGAAGAATTAGAGAATGAAAGAGTAATAGTTTCTGGCTTGATTCTCTAACCCTTACATCTTTAAATCATCTCCAATTTATAGGAAATTGGAAGAGGTAGTCGTTGGGATGATTTAAGAGCCGTTGGAGCCTTTCTGGAAAGTTACACGGGCGTGTCTTTCTCTTGCATGGTCGTGTTCCTTTTGTTCTGTACTTTCCAACAATCATAATTTTCCTGTCATGCGTACACATACGGGCGTGTGTCCATACACACACGGTCGTGTGTCCTCGAAGTTTCAACTCTCTAGAATTCCAGAAGGTCATACGGTTACACGCACGATACCCACACGATCTTCACACGACCAATATTTTCTAGGTAGCATGGGCGTGTGTTGTAGCTGCACGGGCGTGTATCCAGCAAGTTCTTTCTTACACGGGCACGACTGGATATACACGGGAGTGTGCATCTCTAAAGTTGACACACGGTCGTGCGTCCTGCTTTCTTCGCACACGGACACTCTGCACAACTCAACCAAGGTGTGTGTTGTATTATAAGCTTATACACGGTCGTGCTTCATTGACACACGATCATGTGTCATTCAAATTTTGCAAAAATAAAAACCTTTGGTCCTATTTGTCATGTTCAACACATGCATAGACCAGTTAGATATTTTAACATATGTTTTGCATCAATTCAAAATCCACAAGGGTCCAACAATCTCCCCTTTTTTGATTTGATAACAAAACTTATGTTAAAATGCATTTAAGCACAAAATACAAAGCTTTATAAAAAAAATATTCAATATATAAAAAATATATGAAAATATATCATTTTAACATACCTAACATTTCTCCCCCTTTTTGTTATAAATAGAAAAAGTATGTTAAAAATTTTCAATTTAGCACACAAAAACTCCTCCTCCTTTGAAAAATATTTTATCAAATTATGCACACATGTGAAATTTTCTCCCCTTATGAAAAGACAATTTTTACTCCCATTTTTTTCAAATATTATGATACCAATAGTTGATAAAAATTATAAATACTTCTACTAATACCAATTGACAAAAAATATAAATACTCCCCCTCACAATAACATACATTTTCAATCAAGGAGCATTCAATTTTTATTTCTCCCCTTTTTTGAATAATCATATACATTAAATTCATCATTTTCATCTAAAAGAATTTGATCATTGAAGCATATAGGAAGGATATTTGCAGAAAATTGAAAGATTATAAAACTGAAGCATTTTCTGCAATTTGTGTCATGCATGATTGTGTTGATGCTTCACACGGGCATGTATGTCTGATTTTATGACATGCACGATCGTGTATCATTTGAGCACTGAACCGTGACTAGGCAAATGTATCATGCACGATCGTGTAATTCACATGCACGGTCGTGTATGACCTATAAAACCCAGAAAATCTACAGAAAACTACAGTTTGACATAGGGGATTTTTCAAAAAAGTTTCAAATTTTTCAAAATTGATTTTTATTCAATTCAGAGCATTGAAAACTGTTGAACCCTTGATGTTTTGATGATGATAAAAATATAATTAAGTTGTTAATTAATGTTTAAAAAATGTTTGAGATGCTAATCAATCCCTTGCATGAAGTAATTCATGACAAAGAAGGGAAGAAAATTTTATTTTTGCAGGTTTTAGGTCTCGCACGATCGTGTGCTTTAGTAGCACGACCGTGCTTGACCAAACAGGTCCTCGTGTGTCTAAAACACGGGACCGTGCGCCTGACCGTGCAAGGTTCTGTGATTTTCTGGAAGAAAAATCTCAGACCCGCACGGGCGTGCATGCATGATGCACGACCGTGTGCATGCACTACACGAGCAATACACTACCACATCAATCGTGCAGCCTGATCGTGTGAAACTGAAAGATTCAAAAGTCATTTGAAGCACGACCGTGCGTAGTGGAAGCACGACTGTGCACACAACTTATGAAGAGCACGGGAGATCAAGCCGTGCAAATGAAACCGTGCAGCGGGTCAAAGAAAAGGAGTCAACGCACGACCGTGCACGCTCAATACGCACGACCGTGCGTTATGGCAAATGAGGAGCACTACCAAAGAGCACTACCGGGATGATCGTGCAAGACTGATCGTGCAAAGGTATTCATCTCACGCACGACCATGCAGAAATGGCACACGACCGTGCGCTAGCAAAAACGCACCCGTGTGCTGCTCGTGCGCTCATCGTGCAGTCAAGCCGTGCTAGCTTCTGGAATTTTTGACAAAACCTGAAGTATCAATGCACGACCATGCATCTAAGGGAGCACGACCATGAAGGGTCGAAGCACGACCGTGCGTCAATGACACACGACCGTGCATCATTGGCGCTAAGCTTTTAAGTCGACCGTTGGAAGTCTGAACGAGCAATAAATGCAGCATGCACGACCGTGCACTAGAGGAGCATGACCGTGCGCCTGGAAAATTTATTGCAGAGCTTACCTTTTCCAACTACTTCAACGGATAAAAAGCTAGCAAACGGCTCCTCCCTATTCTAGGCAATGAATCAAGTATAAAAGGAGAGCTATTTGAACTGGAGATGTAACTGAAACGAATTGAAAAACGCTCAAGCTATCTTCTTCAATCTTTGATTACACTTTCTCTCTCTAAGCTTATTCATTCATATTATTGAGAGCTCTGTACTTTCCATTTGATTTTCAGCCTATTAAGAGGTAATTTCAATCAATCTTTTATCAACATTACATCTGTAAAAAGGGCGAAATTCCCTTGTGGCAAAACTATTGTATCTTCGGGTATTGAAGATAGTGGAAACTTCAATCGGGTTTGATTGAAGAAGAGGACGTAGGAGGCTTGTGTTCAAAGCTCCGAACCTCTCTAAACTTGGCTGAGCAACTTCTGAACTTTCTCTCTTTATTGCTTTTATTGTACATTGTGTGTATTATAGTGTTAATTGTGATTCTTGCTTTAGAAATTTTAAATAATCCTATTCACCCCCCCTCTAGTATTATTTCTCTATCTCTTAAGGCTTTATCAATTGGTATCAGAGCAGGACTCTAGGATATTTACAAAATCTAACGATTTTTAGAGTTAAAGATCCTTATAGAGAAATGGCTAGCACATCCGCACCTGTTTTTAGTGAAGGTCAATGCACTACTAGGCCACCACTGTTTTGTGGTGTTAACTATACTCAATGGAAGATTAGGATGAGACTTCACATTAGGTCTATAGACTATAAGCTATGGAAAATAATTGAACATGGAGATTTTATCCCCTTAGATCATAGAACAAACTTGCCTAAAAATGAGGATGAATATAATGATGATGATGAGAAATTGTTAAGTTTAAATGCCAAGGCTATTAATATATTATTTTGTGCTTTGGATTCTACAGAATTTAATAGAGTTTCGTCATGCGAATCGGCTAAGGAGGTGTGGACCATCCTTCAAACTATGCATGAAGGAACAAGTCAAGTCAAGGAATCGAAAATTGAACTTCTTTTCAGAGAATACGAGCTATTCGAGATGAAGGGGAACGAGAACATCACGGATATGTATAAAAGGTTCTCTAACCTTGTCAATGATCTTAGAGGACTCGGGAAGAAGTTCGAAAATGTGGAATTGGTAAAAAAGATTCTGAGGTCCTTACCGGAATCCTGGACCATGAAAGTGACTGCAATAGAGGAATCCAAGGATCTAACAAAATTGGGAATGGATGAGCTGATTGGAAGCTTGCTCATATTCGAGATGAAAAGAAAACCAAAGGAGGATGAGAGCAAAAATACCAAGAGCATTGCTCTTAAGGCTGTAGAAGAGGAAGAAGAGGAATCCTCCATGGATGAGGAGGATGTGAGTCTGTTGGCAAGGAGGTTTGGAAAATTCCTGTCAAGGAACAGGAACATGAAAGGGAGGAGCAATTTCAAATCCAGAGGGAAAGAAAAAGATGACAATGACAAGGAAGTGATTTGCTTCAAGTGCAAGAAGCCTGGACATATCAGACAAGATTGTCCACTGCTGAAGAAGAAGAAGAAGGAGAATGGTGAAAAAAGATACAAGAAAAAGGCTTTAGCTGCTACTTGGAGTGGCAGTGATGACTCTAGTGATGAAAGTGATGAAGAGGAGAGAGCTAACTTGTGCTTCATGGCCAAAAGTGATTCAGAAGAAGATGAGGTATGTGAATCTGATTCATTCTCTTTTAATGAATTACAAGATGCATTTGATTCACTATTATTAGAATTTAAGAATGTTAGCTCTAGGAACAAAGTATTGAAGAAAGAAATGAATTGTGTAAAATTAAGTTTAGAAAAAGCTGAGAATGAAAATAAAAAGGTTTTAGAGGAGAAAACAAATATTGAAAATGACTTGAATTTATTTAAGAAAGAAAATGAGGAGTTAAAAGCTAATTTGAACAAATCAAATGAAATCCTGGAAAAATTTAAAATAGGAACTAAAAGGTTAGATGAGATGCTTGCATCTCAAAGAAGTGGGCTAAATAAAGAAGGATTAGGTTATAATGGAAGTAATCCATTTATAAACAATCATAAGACTCTAAAAAGACCTAAATCAATTGAATTAAAATGTAAGTATTGCTCTTTCCATAGACATACTATTAGAAAATGTCCAATTAGGAATGGCAAACCTTATAGAATTAAGAAGGTTTGGGTTCCTAAAGGGACAATCAAGACTAACTTTCCTGGACCCAAAACCATTTGGGTACCAAAAAAGACTTAAATGTATGTCTTGTGTAGGTATGCTTGGAGGTGAAGAGAAAGAAATCAAGCAAGTGGTACTTGGACAGTGGATGTTCAAGACACATGACCGGAAACAAGGGTCTCTTCACATCACTGAAAGAAAATGATGGAGGCAATGTCAACTTTGGAGACAATTCAAAGGGAAAAGTTGTTGGAATTGGCTCCATAGGTAATTCTTCACTTTGTATTAATGATGTTTTATATGTTGAAGGGCTTAAACATAATTTACTAAGTATTAGTCAATTATGTGATAAGGGTTTCAAAGTTTGTTTTCATGCATTATGTTGTGAGATTATTGACATAAGCACTAATAGTATTGCATTCATAGGACATAGACATTCAAATGTGTATGTTATTGACTTGCATAGTATTGCATCTAATGATTTATGTCTCATGTCAACCAAGGAGGAAGACATGTGGCTATGGCATAGGAGATTAGGACATGCAAGCATTGACGTTTTAGAAAAATTGTCTAAAAAGGATTTGGTCAAAGGTTTGCCAAAACTTATTTTTAAAAAGGATGAAATTTGTGATGCATGTGCTTTAGGAAAACAAACAAGAACATCTTTTAAAAGCAAAAATGTTGTTTCTACATCAAGACCACTTCAACTATTGCATATGGATTTATGTGGACCTTCTAGAACTTTGAGTTTAGGAGGAAAACGGTACTGTTTTGTAATAGTCGATGATTTTTCAAGATTTACATGGGTTTTGTTGCTTGCTCACAAAGATGAAGCTTTTAAAATGTTTGTGCCATTCATTAGGAAATTGCAAAACCAAATAGGTTTGGTTATGCAATTACTTGCATTAGAAGTGACCATGGAAAGGAATTTGAAAATTCAGATTTTGAAGCATATTGTAATGAGCATGGCATTGAACATAATTTCTCAGCCCCTAGGACACCTCAACAAAATGGAGTTGTTGAGAGAAGAAATAAAACTCTTGTAGAAATGGCTAGGACAATGTTATGTGAAAATGATTTACCAAAATCTTTTTGGGGTGAAGCAATAAATACTTCTTGTTACATAATCAATAGAGCCATGATTAGGCCAATCCTTAAGAAAACTCCTTATGAGTTGTTTAAAAGGAGAAAGCCTAATATTGCATATTTTCATCCCTTTGGTTGTAAATGCTTTGTTCTCAACAATGGAAAGGATAACTTAGGAAAATTTGATGCTAAATCGGATGAAGCGATTTTCCTAGGATATTCTTCCACCTCCAAAGCGTATAGAGTCTTCAACAAAAGGACACTTGTTGTTGAAGAATCTATACATGTATTATTTGATGAATCTTCTTCTAAGTGTGTAGATAGATCAAAAGATGATGAAGTGGTGAAGCTCATGGAAGACCTCAAACTAAATGATGGCCCCACTCCAAAAGAAGAAGAAAATCAGATTGTGGAAGCACCCCAAGATGATATGCTTGTGCAGCCACAAGAAGTGCAAAAAGAGACCTCCTTCCCAAGGGTGAAAGATGAGGTTAAAGAAGGAAGGATCATTGGTGAC
>JAJEJH010002248.1:0-10048 GCA_026122585.1 Anacardium occidentale
AATCATCAAATGCAAGCTGAAAAACGCTAGGAAGAAGTAAGGAAACACTTACCTCTTGCCATGGCTGCTGAAAATCTCTCTCAAGCTAATCTCTTCCTTCTCTAGTTGGATTAGGAGCTATTGGATGCTAGAGATCTGGTCTAAGGTTGGGAACCACTAAAAACAAGAGAAGAAATTTGACTGAAATGGGTGAGAATACACTTAAATCTCTCGTCTCTCTCTCATCTACTCACCTACACGGGCGTGCAGGGCACAGTGCATAGGAGTGCACAAGGGAAAATGAATGAAATTCATTTCCCGTGCTTCGTATGATAGAAACCTCTAAAAGGGAATCAAGCGAAAGTCACACAGCTCTGGAAACTTATTATCTCACCCTTAAACTCTGTTAAACTCTCAATCTATTGTTAAATCTCACATCTAATCCCAAAACTCTATCCCTAAGGGCTTTTCTAATCCTGGGATGCTATAATATTACTGTTTACATTCGGTTCAGCTCGAATCTAGCCCTACAAAAAAAGATTACTTTAGGGTCAGAGATAGGAAACACTTACTGGGTGAACTTATCACTCACTCCCTACTTTCTTTTCTCTTACAAGTCAATGCAATAAGGGCTGAGAGGAGGTGATGACTACCGACTGGGATCCAGTTTAAGTTTTGTAGCATACTTACTGTTTACATGCTCATACTATTTTATATTTCCATATAGATGTACAATATAGGTACATATGTGCCAGCATGACTACTTTATATGAATTTTTCAGTATATAAAAGATATTTTTGGGCTTTTTACTTATTTTCATCACATGATTTTTCCGCTGCCATATTTCAGCTCAGTATTTAGTATTTCTACTGTATATTAATAGGAAATATCAATTATGTTGCCTACACAAATAATATTTATATTATTACTATTTTATATAATAACATGTACAGTAATATACAACAGGAGTGCCTACAATGTGTGTGTGTGTGTGTTTTGTTGCAAGTGTTAAACCCTTGATGTTTTGATGATGATAAAAATATGATTAAGTTATTAATTTGTAATAACAATATGTTTAAAGTGCTAATCAATCCCTTGCATGAAGTAATTCATGACAAAGAAGGGAAAAAAATTTTATTTTTACAGGTTTTAGGTCTCGCACGACCGTGTGCTTTAGTAGCACGACCGTGCTTGACCAAACGGGTCCTCGTGTGTCCAAAACACGGGACCGTGCGCCTGACCGTGTAAGGTTCTGTGATTTTCTGGAAGAAAAATCTCAGACCCGCACGGGCGTGCGTGAATGATGCACGACCGTGTGCATGCACAATACGAGCAATGCACTACCACATCAACCGTGCAGCCTGATCGTGTGAAATCAAAGAACTCAAAAGTCATTGGAAGCACGACCGTGCGTAGTGGAAGCACGACCGTGTACATAACTTATGAAAAGCACGGGAGATCAAGCCGTGCAAATGAAACCGTACAGCTGGTCAAAGAAAAGGAGTCAACGCACGACCGTGCACGCTCAATACGCACGACCGTGCATGATGGCAATTAAGGAGCACTACCAAAGAGCACTACTGGGATGTCGTGCAAGACTGATCGTGTAAAGGTAATAAGGCATTCATCTCATGCACGACCATGCAGAAATGGCACACGACCGTGCGCTAGCAAAAACTCACCCGTGTGCTGCTCGTACGCTCATCGTGCAGTCAAGCCGTGCTAGCTTCTGGAATTTTTGGACAAAACTTTGAAGTATCAATGCACGACCATGCATCTAAAGAGCACGACAATAAAGGGTCGAAGCACGACCGTGCGTCAAGGACACGAGACCGTGCATCATTGGCGTTAAGCTTTTAAGTCGACCGTTGGGAGTCTGAACGAGCAATAAATGCAGCATGCACGACCGTGCACTCGAGGAGTATGACCATGCGCTTGGAAAATTTATTGCAGAGCTAACTTTTTTCAACTACTTCAACGGATACAAAGCTAGCAAAACGACTCCTTGCTATTCTAGGCAATGAATGGAGTATAAAAGGAGGCCTATTCGAATTAGAGAAGGTCACCGAAACGAATTGAAAAAGCCAAGCTATCTACTTCATTCTTCAATTGCTTTGTTTCTCTCTCTAAGCTTATTCACTTACATACTTGAGAGAACTCGTACTAAACATTTGATTTTCCAGCCTATTGAGAGGCATCTACAATCAATCTCTTTATTAACACTTCATTTGTAAAAAGGGCGAAATTCCCTTGTGAGAAAAACTATTGTATCTTCGGGTATTGAAGATAGTGAAAACTTCAATCGGGTTTGATTGAAGAAGAGAACGTAGGAGGCTTGTGTTCAAAGCTCCGAACCTCTCTAAACTTGGCTGAGCAATTTATGAACTCTCTCTCTTTATTGCTTTTATTCTGCATTGTGTGTATTATAGTTTTGATTGTGTTTATTGCTATAGAAATTTTAAATAATCCTATTCACCCCCCCCCCCCCTCTAGTATTATTTCTCTATCACTTAAGGGGTTTTTCAGCAAGGATAAGTTTCTATAAAAAAGGTGAAGGGTTGAAAAGTAATTTTGATAATAAAGGTAAAAAATAGCATAATAACTATTATATTTGATAAAATTGAGAAATATGGTTAATTTTGTTTAACCCAAAAAAATGTGGTTACACAATTTTCGGTAATCTAAATTTAGGTTAAACAAATTTAAATTTCATAAAATATTCTTCTGTCATCTGGTTTTATTTATTTATTTATTTTGGTTGAGACACTTTGGGGCTGAGTAATATGTATGAAAGTCCAAGGGTGTTCATAAAGAAAGATGAAATAATAACTATTTTGTCATGTTGTTTAGAAAGGAAACGATCGTTCTTAAGTTTATGGAGTCAATTGTTAACTAGGAAAAGTTACGGGAGTCATTGGATTTTTCATATTAGTTAAAATAACCAATATGTGCACAAAGTCGTAAAATTTTACATTGGATAACTTTTCTCTCAAGCCTCCATGCAAGTTCTTTGTTTGTAAGGGGGATTTTCGGTATCTTAAAGGAATTGAAGAAAATTGAAGAGGATTTTCGTCAATTAAGGTCTCAGGTAATTTATTTTCACCCCTAGTTTTAGTATTTATATTAATTGATGTTAGAATTAAAGGAACTAATTTTTGAAATAGGGCTTTTGTCAATTGGAGGGAGTTAATAAAATAGGGGTTGATATTGGTGAATTGACATTCAAAGTGAGTAATTCTAGCCTTCCTGAGTTTTAATTTTTAGTCAATTTGTTGAAATTGATATAACCCTAATTTGATTTTTGTATTAGGTTTATAGTTTTGTCTATTGACGTGTTTCTTTTTTTTTTTTTTTTTTGTCAGAAAATAGGTGATTGATTCTTCATTAAGGTAAGTTGAATCTCCCCTGAAGGAATTTATGAGAATTATGGTTTATCAAAAAGCTGCTTGATGTTAATGTTAATTTTAGAAGATAAAGTGAATGTTATCATTGTTTGTACTAAGTTTAAGAAAAACTGCATGTATGGGTATATAATTTGGCATGAACTGTTGTTTTTATGAAAACTTGGAGATGTGAGGAACATTACAATCGGTCTTAAGCTATGTGATAAACTTTCGAGTTAATTTAGAAGTGTGAAAAGTCAAAAATGTAGAGTTAGCAATTTTGTGCAACCGTAACCCAAAAAAACTCATGCTATGAGATGACTTAAGGACCAAAGGAATTTCATGTCGCAGCAAAGAAGAGACAAAAGTTTAATGACATGACACAAGAAAGTTGCACTCTAACACACATGCGAAAAGACATATCTCATTAGGAAAAAATTTTATGCTGCAACAAAGAAAAATTCATGTCATGACACAATCTAGGCAGAAGTTTAATGTAACAACACAAAAAAAAACCTATTTAAAAGCCTTATATGAGATATAGTGCATAATTAAGATGTTTATGCAAGATATAATGGAGGATTGATGAGTGTACAATAGTTCGAGGCATGTTTAAGATTTATATTAGCATATGATGATGTTGATATGACATGCTATGAAAAAATTGATAATTATTGCTTGTAATTGCATGTAAAGTTAATTTATTAATGCATGAATAGCACCTATGACAATAACATGCAAGATTTATAGGCAATATGGCATGCGAAGATTATGTAATGTACCAATATGAGAGATATAAGTTAAGTCAAACCAAGCAGAGTTCATGTAAATTTTATGAAGTGTGAAAACAATATTTACATGTTTTAGGTTATATGTGTTGGGCATATGCATAAAACAGAGAATAGTCCTTACAGATTTTTTAAGAAGTTAAAGTTTTACTCGACAAGAGTTTTATACATATTAACAAATTTTTATGTTTTCATGTAAAGTTATTGCGATAATGAACTCATTGAGTTGTAATACTCATAGGCCTATGGTAAGGTCAATTTTGTCTTTTGATTAAGCTTGAGATATTGGTGTAATGTGAAATTGAGACTAAGTAAAGAAATTGTGAGAATAAGCATATGAATGGTCATGAATGAGGGCGGACGCTTTTACATAACATGTTAGATGGATGAATCAGATAATGCAGCACATCCAACTTGATTTAAGTAACAAATAATTATTAACTAAGGTGAATGTTTATTTTGATAATTATCTAATTCAGATTCTATAAAAGGGAGCCACATCTCACATAACTTATCACATTTTAAACACATGATAACGCCTTCATCTAACATCTATTTTTATTTTTAGTGACCTAAGGATGTTTCAAGTGAGAGAAAAAGAGAGAACATGAAATTCTAGGACCAAATTGTAATACCCCAAAGTTAAAATGGTCATTTAGGCTATAAATCAGAATTAAAAGGGAGAATATAAATAGTAAAAAATAGATCTAAGAGAGTTCAAGGGTAAAATATTCATTTAGAGGTTATATATGACATGTGCATGGATTTCTTTGAGAGACTTTTTCATGCACAGTGTAAAAAAAGAGAAAATCTGAAATTTTTTCAAATGCACAATCATACATCTCAAGGGCATACGACCATGCATCCCTACTATCTCACTGATATATATAGAGCAGATTTTTTCTAGTTATTAATTCATCTTACCTATTCTTTCTTCTTCTTTCTTAGCCAACCCTAACTCTTACTAAGAGAGAAATCAACTAGGAACAACCAATTGAGTCAAAGATTAAACAATAGTTAGAGAGAAAAGCATCCAAGCTTAAGATAAGTAATTTCTTATCTCTTCTCCTTGTTTTCCATAGAATGAGTTCCTTGTATTTGGGTGGATGATGTTGATTGAAGCATGTTTTGAGTTTAAAAAGCATGATTTTATGATAAGACGGAAAAAGATGAGAGATTTGGAGGTAACAACATGCTTAGTGTATATATATGTAACTATGTATATATGTATATAATTAACGATTTCAAAGCATGCTTGGTTGTGATTGGATGCTATTTGATAGGAAAAATATGTAAAAGTAGCATGTTTTGCATGTATGATATTAGAATAAGTTGATTAGAGATTTGGTGAAGTTTGAGTTGAGTTTTGTTATTTCTAGAGTCAGAGTTACATAAGTAAAGCGTAATGCATGATCGTGCGTTTGATAAGCACACAACCATGTTGTCATATCTCTATATGGTCACAGTCATATATGTACATGCATAACTGAGGTCGAGAAAGTGTCTTGTTAGGACATAATCGTGCATCTCAAGGTCACGGTTGTACACCTTTTCTAATTTTGCATGACCATGTATGGGGAGTCACAATTGTATATGAGTAGAGTTCTATAAACCCGTACACATAAGGCCATGACCGTGTGTCTATACACAACCATGCATCTTGGAGCACACGATCATGTAGCTTAAGAAAGTTACAAAAGCACAACAAACTAGTTATAGAATAATAGTTTAAGCTTATACAAGTATGAGAAACCAAAGTATACTAGAAGCAGAATAAGTAAGCAACATAATAGGACACAAAAGCAAAAATCACATAACTCGAATAAGAACCTTAGATAAGTATGAAGAATTTAATGAAAACATAAGCAGTTACAGAAATAGAAATAGTAATCATTAAAGAAGCAGAAACATAAACAGTTACAAAAACATACAGAAACAAATACCAAAACTTACTTAAGTATGAGAAACTTAATAAAAGATACAAAATAGTACACTAAGAAATAGAACAATATATAAAGTTATAAAATCAAAAACTTTAACAACAACTATGTAGTACAGATAGCTAAACTTTACTTTAATGTACATGACCCATAATCAAAACAATATATAGGATCAAAAACTAGAACTTTATACAACAATGCAAAATAGTAAACTGGATTAGAATACCAAACAAGAAGCTAACAAATACACAACAAAATACAAAACAAAAAGGTAAATACCGAATCAAGTTCTAAGTTCACACAAGCATGATAACTTAATAAGAAGCCAAAATAATAATATATCATGCATGATAAGCATTATATTACATGACATGTCGAAACAGTGTTTTCAAAAAAGGATCAAGTGATTCATATGCATGTTTTTAAAGTAGAAAAACAATGTTCTAGATATTATTTTAAGGTTGGATACAAGGGAGCACGCATGAGTTTACCCACCCATTAAAGAGGGAAACAGTAGTAGTTAGAGAAAAAATATGTTCATTGATTAAGCTAATCAGACAAAGAGTTCTAGTCGTGTATCAGTTTTCAGTTTACTAATCATGTATCAGTATAACAGAACTCGTGTGGCCAGAGTATTAAATCCTTATATTCATCAGTCTAATTAGCACAAAATTGATTTTCAGATACAATAGAGATATTAGATATAGTTTTTACTTAATATGACAGTATCTTAGGATCTTTAGATCCTAGTAGTATTTTCAAAGAACATTTTCAGAAAGCAAGCCTAGAGGCCAATAAATGATTTTCAGTATATCTCACATCATGTCAAATATAACATACTCCTATAGTTTTCTTTCTTGTAGATTAGTGATTCGAAGAGTCGAATTGGAGCACAAGATGGCGAGAGAGTGGGATATAGTTTTGAAGGGTCTTCACCCATGTTCAAATGAAATGTATATTTTTGTATATATGATATGAATTGGGAGCATTAGAATCTCTTTCAATTCAAATCAATTGGTATCATCCCTTTCAATTCAGATCAATATACATATACAATTTATTCATTTTTTCAACAGATACATGTTTGGCTAGCATGCTTTGTAGAGTGCTTATGCATATGATATACAGTATCATGTATGTTTTATATATTATTAGATAATATTAAAATATAACATTTCTTTCAAAATACTGTACATCAGGTTTTGGCATACCATTGTAAATTTTATTTGAAGTTTTCGCATGCATCTCATGTATTTATATATGTATCTTGTATAGTTTATATGTACAACATACATAATTTATTTTATAAAATAATAATAATATATGGGGCTTTCAATATGCTATACAATATTTTTAGTCTATTTATGTTTTAAAATTCTACAAAGTGCATGTTTTAAGATGAGTATGTGTGGAACTCTTACTATATATTAGAGATCATTAATATAATATTAATGATAATTAGTAATAATAGTAGTAAAAAATAATATATATTTATGGGTGTCACGTGAATCTTCTAACAAAAGTGACAAAGTAGGATTTATGGAAATTTCATTTTGTAGGATATAATTTAATGTATCATGTGATTCTAAAAATTGTTGATGAAAGTTTGGTTTCGGTGAGATGTTATAATTGAATTGTATTGACTAAATTTTAAGAACAGCAATGGGAGAATGCTTGATAAGGATTGAAGATTTAACAAGGGGAAAATGGTTGTCAACAGTATATTTCTATCGTTAAAGAGTTTAATGATTAAAAAAAAAATCTTGTTGTAAATAGTAAAGAATATAAATCTATTCATTAAAAATAATAATCATAATAATAAATGTTTCTGTTGTCAAAATAGGGTTTATAATCTTTATATTCTTATTCTTATTACGCTAGATGATAAAGAATATTTTCGTTGTAGTCATATTTACTAATTATTTATAATTATAGTTATTTTTTTTTTTTTAAAATAGCAATAGGGGTTCTGTAATTATGGTGAGGGCTATACTAACAATTAAAATTGGATTCTCAATTAATTTTGAAAAAATAAAAATATATGTAAAATGTGATTATTGTCAGTCATTATATATACTAATTACAGTTATCTCAAGGACACCCATACAATCTGCGACCATAATCAATGAAAACAAATTAACAAAATACGTGTTCAATAAGTTACCATTGAAGAAAACTTTGTGTTGGTTTGCTCCTGGTGTCAATTAGAAGCATGTTGTGAAAACGATGTCTCGTTTTGCATTAAACACAATGCATGTTGTATGCTTATCATGGCAATATGATTATTAAGCACAATTTGTCATCCTTGCTAGATTGACAAGATGAGTCATAATTAATTTGACTTGGATGGCTAAGAATACTTTCCACTTGTTCTTAATGAAACCAAAGACCCAGTTCGATTTTGATGAAAAATGAATTTAATCTTGGTGTTGAGCATCAATCACTTGGCCATGATGATGCCGTCCGCGTTACTGTTATTCTTTCTGCGTCCAAGAGTCAGAGTCAGAGTCAGAGTCAGAATCAGAGCCGGCCACTTGGCATGCTTCAGTAATGTTCACTCACCTCAAGAAAAGAAAATCCTGCAAATTTTTTTATCACTCTTATTTTTTTTGGTAATTAATTTGTTTATAATTCTCTTTCTCTGCTACATAATCAAATAAAATAATGCTCCTCAAGCATACAAGAAATTAATTTTATGGAGTGAGCGTCAACTACATCGACATGTTTCAGAAATAATTTAAAAAAGGCCAAAGGACTTACTCCCACCTATAGTTTGAGGTGGGGTTAGTAGTCCACCCTCTAAATTTCAAAAACCCAATCTTTCACTCTTGAAACTATTTTTCATAATTTTTATAATAAAATTATTAAAATACTTTCTTAAAAAATAAAAATTTATAATAAAATTATAAAATAATTTTTAAATATAAATAATTTAAAAATATATTTAAAATTTTTTTAAAAAATATATTAAATTTTTTTTAAACTTTTAAAAAATAAAGTAGCTACAGTCGTCGGTGTCGGCGACAGTAGCTGTCACTAACGGAGCTAGGTGGGAGAAAAATGTGGTCGTTTTCGACCATTTAGTTTAAGAAGAGGCTAGATTTGGTCTTCCTGTTAAGTGGAGACGACCATCTCCAGATTTGATAGAGGCGGCTAGATTTGGCCGCCTTCGCCAAATCTGGAGACTGTCTCTATCGAACAGAATCTGACTTCTCCTTGAACTATGGCCGCCTCCGCCAAATCTGGAGGTTGTCAACACCGAATGGGATCTGATTTCTCCTTGAACTATGATTGCCTCTGCCAAATTTGGAGACCGTCTCCACCGAACAGGATCTAATTTCTCCTTGAATTAAATAGTCAAAAATAGTTATCTGGCTCTATTAGTGGTAGCCACCGACGGCGTTGGTTGCTGTATTTTAAAACAAAATTTAATATATTTTTAAATTTTTTTTAAGATTTTATAAAAAAATTTATATTTATATAAAATTTATTTTATTATTTTATAAAATTTAATTTTAAATAATAAAATTATCTCTAAAATATTACTGTTTATTATTATATTTAATATTAAATTTAACGAAAAAGTAAGAAACTGAATTTAAAAAAAATAGAGGGTGGGATCTGTCCTACCTCAAACTATGGGTGCTCAAACTATGCGTGGGAGTAGGTCTTTGGCCTTTTAAGAACGTTTCAACTGCTTCAACATTGTAATCCTAAATGAGATTAGTCTTCGTTCAGAGCACTGACGATGATGACTGCCGACGGGGAATAGTTTTCTCTTCAGCTTCTCTTCTCTCCTCTCCTCTCCTCTGTCCGTCTGTAACGTTGGTATGATTTTCAATTTTTCCATTTACATTGAGAAGAATAAGTGTTACTGTGCTTTGTTTAGATTGCTTTATCAGTTCGTGATCGGTTTGCGGCGTCTCTCCTGAAAAAGGCTCACAGTAACACTTCTTC
>JAJEJH010002249.1:0-10042 GCA_026122585.1 Anacardium occidentale
TTTAGGAGAAAGACGTTCACAAGCTCAGATTAACAAGTTATCAATCGTCCATTTATAAAACAAAATTTTTTCAAAATTATAATACTATTATACTATAATTCTCTTCCTTTTTCCTCCTCATAAAGCCTTTATGTAAACGCATTTGATCCATGTAAATCCCTTTTTCCAAATCTGTTAGTAACTTCATTAATCCAATTGGGAAGATTGGTCAAGAGCTCTTACTAATATTAATATATCTATGAATTTTTGTGACTTATTGTCCAACACCATCAAATTTAACCTTTATTATTATTGAATTTCCTTGCATTAGAATTGAGAAGATGAATAATCTTTATTAATTTAACAAAATATATATATGTAGTAATTTATTCATGAGTTAACATTTGTTTGCCATTACAAGGCTTTATTAATTGAACATGCACTCATCTCTTATTTACTCTTATCAAGTAAAAAAGAGATCAAACTAAGTGATTAATAAGGTTTCTGCCCGACGTAATTGCCCGGGGGTGCATAGTTGCAACTGATGAAAGTTCCACCATTGTTGCACCTCACCTTGGCGCACCCAATGCTAACGGAGTTGCGCCAAACCACCTGAGTGTAGTGACCACACATCTTGCCTGCAGCGCAGGAATTCGTGTCGTAGTTATAATCAACCTTCTCGTTAACCCACATTTTCACCGCATCCGTTCCTGAAAGGTCAGCGCTACTCCATGCAAGGTTCTCGCCGTACTTCCCACCGCCACCGGAGTGGACAAGAGCGCAATCACCGATACGTTGATTGGCATAGTTTTGTGCAAAAGCAGCCACCGTGTTGTCCCAACTCACAGGCCCAACACCAACTGCTGCACGAGCTGAATTGTGGGCATCAACATAGTTCTGCGGAGAGTCCTGTGCATGGGAGGGGAAGAAGAGGGCTAACCCCATGAGACACAAAAGAGAGAGTGAAATTTTGACTGAAACCATTATGTTTTGCTAGTACTTTGTAATGCAAAGAAAATTGTTGAGTGATTGATGAACAAATGAGAGGATTACAAGGGTATTTATAGGGAAGAGGCGTGGAAAATTGTTGCATTCATTTGCTTGATCAAGTGAAATAGGTATTATAAAAAAAAAAAGGATAAGAATATCAAAAATGTCACCTTCAATGAAAGTTCAAATTAAACGTTTTTGAAGTTCACATGTTGATAAAATCAACTTCAACGGTCCAGTTCTTACAAGAATATGCTTATTTTCCTCAAGTGATAAGGAATTGCAATGACAAAATAAAAACTATATTTTTTTTTGCATTATAAAACATTTTAAGTTCAAAATATGTTAGGTCTCTACTCTTGTTGTTTCCTTATCTTGGTCTATGATTTAGTTTTTAAACAATCACCAATACAATATTCCTGCATAAATATATATATTCTAGTCTATGTGGATGTATTTTGGTCTATGTGGGAATATTGTAATGGTAACTAACGAAAATTATAAAACCTCCAAGTTATTATAGGGAACGTGATAGCTAATTAATATTTATTTTAATTTATTGATATTATATATCTTGAGATGTATTCAGAATGATAACAATAAGTATTTTGTTCTTTCCTGAGGGGAGGACTTTTCTTCGTGATGAAAAAAAGACGGATATCATGTAATATTTGAAATAAACAATACATTATATAGATGATATATTTGTCATGTTATTTGTATTTTTTCCTAAGTTGTAAAATAAATTATAATAAGTTTACATTTTGTTTTTGTCAAATTACAAATTATGTATACGATATAGTATAATCCGAAAGCATTCAAAGTTTTCTGAAAAACTGGTTTCGTTTATAAGTTATAAAAGACTTGTTACATAACGATTACTACTACAATGCTACATGAGGATCGAGAATGTGATAAAGTGCTGTGTTAAAGAGAAAGTGAACCCTAGAATTCTGCAATTTTTGGCGATAATTATCGTCCACATGACATGAGAAGCTGACTAGTCATTACCTCCAAATATTTATTGTCTTATGAGGCAATTATTCAAGGTAAAAACGAAGACTTCGTTAGCCATCAGAAGACTTTTCCTTTCCCATTGCCGTAGGGTATTATCTAGATATTAAATTACAAAATCATGACTATTTTTTTATTAAATATTTTGTTCGTTTTTCAACAATATAAATTTTTTAGAGAACTCAAAAAAAAAAAAAAAAACTTTTAGGGTTTTATTTCTTAAAAATTCTACTGGGGGTATTGCTTTTATATTCTGGGAAAAGTACCCATAACTTACGCTGTAAAGAAAATTAATATTCAGGTCTTCATTCGTGGTCAAAAGTAAAGGGTGGGCGATTTTTTGTTATTGTCATGTGTCATGTCCTTATCAACATGTTATGGTGCATGCATCTAGAAATTTGATTTTTCCAAATTTGACTTGTCGCTTTTAGATTTTTCCTGCCGATGGCTCATTAATTGACGGACAACTTTATGAATTCGGAACTGATTGAGCAAAAATCTAGGAGCGAAAATTGTGAAAGCAGCCTAAGTTGCGGAAACTTGTAGAGGATTTGTCTAAAGTGAGCAAGTCTATACTGTAATATAATGGTGACTAGTGTTGCGTCAACTTTAAGTAACCTGATTGATGGGAGCTCAAAATTCCGCTTGTTGTTCTAGTCTCTCTGAACATTAAATTCGCATTAAACATAATGTACATTAGAAACCTAGATTTGGTCTTAGTTTCGACTGAGTGTATGATTTTAATGATTCTCAATTAAAATCAAATTTATATGGTACATGAGGCAGTGGGGGCATTGTTGTGTAAACATTGAATTGTGTTATATGTGTGTGTGTATATAAATATTATTAAAAAACGATATATTGATATATATAAGTGTATTAGCATTTTATTTTTCCAAATTAAAGCTATTCAATGCGCTGCTTGTGGATGAAGAATGATTCTTCTCATGTATGTAACTTCTTGAGTATAGCGAATACATAGTAGAAGAAAATTAGTTAAATTCGTTGTTGGTTTTAATTATCTAGAAAGAACTTATCACGAAACCTGGATCAATTTGAACAAGCAATCAAGAGTCATGTCATCAGCATATAAATGACATGACTTCAATTCAATTAGGTCAACGTGGCATCAAAAAATTATTGGAATTTATTATTGAGAATGCTTTTAAAACATAGATGATGCTCTCACATGGGTCTGGCTACTTAAATACCGGACCAGAGGGGCCGATTATATCAACATCATGTGTTTGTCAAGAAAAACTTTAAAATGAAGGTGACTCGGCCTCATTTTCTTTCTTTCTTTCAAATTTTGCGGTTTAAAAGTAATTATTTGAAGGATAAAATTGAAACAACAAAATTAAAACTGATTAGTGCTGTCTTGTCCTTTAACCGAAAATTTTGACTGAAAGAAGATAAAGGAAAATTTAAGAAAATCTTATTTTGTCTTTTCCAACTGCAAGTGAAAGGAAAATGAAGAACGTCGGATTCTTTCCTACCATTGCAACTGGTTGAAAATTTGCGTATCGTCATTCTTTTGTTCTTTCCTATTTTGATTAATCTCTCTGGGATCCTCCCTCGTTCTCATACATAAACAACAATTTTTCTAATATAACTTTATATTCTTACATAAACATAAATTTCTGCTTCATACAAGATGTAGCCATTAGTAATATCTCCAATGAACATCGATCATAACATGCATGCTATTATGCTATTATGCCTCAATAAGGACGTTCACCATCAATATTCCCCACAGGATAATAACTGCAAATGACAAACCACCATCCATTCTCGCACTTTACCCTCCCACACCCAATTTCAGTCGATTTTCGCCAAACAACCTGAGTGTAATGCAGGCACTCGTCGCCAACACAAGAATTCGATGCATAATCATAGTTAGGCTTCTCGGTAACCCACAACTTTACTGCGTCCACTCCATTAAAATTACTGTAACCTTCTGCCAGGTTCTCACCGTATGGCCCCATCGAATGATCCAAGTTGCAGTCTCCCCTTCTTTGCTCGGCATAATTTTGAGCGTAGGCAGCCACCGTGTAGTTCCAAGTTACCTTTCCGACCCCTACTTGAGCTCGAACTGCATTGTGTACATTCACGTAGTCACGGTGGGAGTTTTGTGCTTGTGAGATGTGAGCTAGGCCTAGGGTTAGAGAAATGAAGTAGATGACGATAAAGATATTATTGAACCGCATATTTTTCTTTTTTCCCCTCTGGAAGCTTAGATTTTAGTGTGAAATAATCAAGAAGAAGCTTATTATATAGTCAGGGAAAGTCGGTAAATTGCTCAAATGGCGCCTCTAATTGTGCTGTGTTGCCTTCATAACAAGCGAATGAATTTTTAATTTATCTTTAAGACTCGAAAGGCTAGAAGAAGCTTTCAACCAATTAATGAATGTTCCATTTAATCGAAAGAAAAAACAAATTAGGATCACATGCATGTCTTCATATGGTTAATTATTAATCGTTTACGAGCATGTGATTCAGTTGTTGCCATGTCCCTGATAAAGCCAAAGGAATGTGATCTCTTTGAGAATTTGGAGCATGTGTATGGTTTAGTGCTAGAAAAGAAAGAAATCTGTTGAGATTTTTTCCCCTTAAATTTCTCTTTCTTTCCTAGATTAGAGATTCCTTTCCTAGATTAGAGATTGTACAATTATTATATATAATTATTGTATATCTTTTATTACTTAGTTTAGAACTAATTTGTTTCTTTATTTTCTTCCTTATTTACTTTCTAGTTTGTAGTGACCTCCGCCACAGGCCTACTGTACGCAGCTGTAAAATATATATATATATATATATATATATATATATATATATATATATAATGAAAATGTGTTGTGACGAGAGATCCCCGAGGAAAAGAATTTGAACTGCTACTCAAAATACTTTAAACAGCTATATACGGAAGCATAAAATATGAAAACTTTAATAAAAATAAGTCATAAAGACTTTTCTAAAATCTCAGGCTGCTCATGTATAAATCATGTTATCATACAGTACATACTACGATATAATACAAACAAACATAAATACATGAGATGCAATTAATCAGAGCTTATGAGCCGAATCTCAAAACTAGCTACCGAGCCATGTCTCCAAAACCTCACAGCTGCATCGCCAACATCTCAGTCCCCAAACTCACTGACCTGCAAAAGAGAAAGGAAGGGAAAGAGGTGAGTGACAAAATCACTCAGTAAGCATTTCCTATCTCTTACACAGACAGGTCATCAAGCAAAGGCTGATCATAGATCAGACCTCGAACTCTCAGCTTAGTGATTTCTTACTCATTCTTATCTCTTATCTCTTATCTCTTATTTCTTTACTTTCTTTAATCATTAAGTTTTCAAAGTTCTCGGGTGTTTTATGTTTTGTACTTTACTTTTATCTCATATGTTTCTTATGAATGCTATACATGACATGATATGCATGCTCTGATGTCATGTGAATCTCATTTCTCATAAAACTTGCCCCTCGGGCTGATTTCTCAAAACATACTCTTTTCTGAAAACTCTTTCTCATAAAAATCTCTGATCCGAAGATCCTCATATATATATACATATAGTACATTTGAAAACAGTATCAAAAGTACTGTATTTAAAAAATAACTCTGCTATGCTGGCCAGTCTGATGAACACAGGGATTCGGTACCTTGGCCTCATGAGTTCAAACCTATAAGAAAACTACTCGTGCACTGTAAGACACCTCAGAAGGGTATTACTGTTCACTGCTTAATAAAATAATAATAAATAAATAAGGAAAATATGGTCAATAATACCCGACCGAAATGCTTAACTGAATTAACATATCACAGCGGAAGACTTGTAGTACAATGTATACATACATATATACATGCCCAAATAAAACTTTTATATATTAAAATATTCGCGGAAAAACATATACATGTGCATACAAATAAAACTGGAGCATAATGGATCCCAAAATAGCAGCAGACTCCTCCTCCCAGCTCCCAACAACCTACCTGCAAGAGAAAGGAAAGTATAGAGTGAGTGATAAAATCACCCAGTAAGCACTTCATATCCTCAGACCCTAAACCCAATCCTTCTCGAAGGATTGCCACCTCAACACAACTGAACAGGCTCAACTGAAAACCACTCTGACGGTCTCATCTTCACGGATCAGATACTACCTCATACCGGGTTGTAAAATACGTATATGAGTATACGTAAACAACCTAGAGTGAAGAGTAATCCGGAAGGGTCAAACTTGACGCATTGAACTCTGACTGAAACCACAACTGAACAATTCTGATACTGATGCTGAAGTTCACAAATCACTACGAAGCTTATCATGTTCTGATGTTCTACTGTTCGTGTCTTTTACACGCTGTTTCATATTCTGTTCATTTACAGTTTCTTACTGTCTTATCATTCTCTGAATGATATGCACTGTGTCATATAATCATGGCATGATATGATAACATGCTGAAATCATAACTAGGCCTGGGCCTGTATGCTGAAAATAGTTTTCTGAAAACTGTTCATGAAAACTACTGTTGGATCCTGGGATCCCATATCTGAAAATCATGAAGCTTTATCTGAAAGCTATACTGAAAACTGAGTACCCTGGGGTACTATGATATGCTAAAAACTGTGCTGCGCAGACTGATGAAATACAAGGATTCGGCACCTTGGCCATGTGAGTTTCCTCTGCAAACACGTGCCACAAACTGTATGGCCCACGTGATGCCATCAGGCCTGGGCCTGGAAACTGAACTGATCTGAGCGCCTCGCGTTATACTGCATCTGATCCTCGAACCAGGAAAACTAAACTACTAGCTGAGCAACCCGGCACATGCCAATACATAGGGCTAGTAATGAGTATATAACTCCTGGTGACACGGGTGCTGAAACTCACAAGTGCCCCCTCATATTCACCTCTGAAAACTGTGTTTTACAACTGAAAATATGAATTCGGATCCTCGGATCTGTTTCTGAAAACACTGGATGGCATGTCATGTTATACATATGCATATGATGCATCATGTATTCTTATTTGAGCTCATTTTACTGTTTACTATCCAATGGATAGGGTTTACTGTGCACATTTCTCATATAAAGTTTAATTTTCTCATTTCTGCCTGACGCACGGGCGTGCGTGTCGTGTGTACGGGCGTGCGTGAACTCGCACGGGACCGTGACCAAGTCGTGCATGTGGTCGTGCAAGGTTTTGGAATTTCAAGCAATATCATCATTTTCACTGGGCGCACGGGCGTGCATGAACCATGCACGGTCGTGACCCCTCAAATTAGGTCATGCACGGGCACGTAAACACGGCCGTGACCATGCAGAAAAGGCAGTGTGCACGGGCGTGCGCTCGGGTGCACGGGCGTGCGTCCTGCTCTGCACCTCCATGACCACTCGGAATCAACTCGATTCCGGCCAAAACACAACCCAAACTCAAATCCAGCATATATCACATGCCAAACACTTCCAATAAGCATAAATAAACTTCCAGCAACTCCTCATCTCAAACAAATCATCCAACCCATGACATAAACATATATAAACATACTCTCTCACACATAAGCATAAACATATACATCAACCATCAATATCATCATCCCAAATCATCAACACGCAAGGAAAACATCACAAGCATGCTAGAATCAAGCTCACATGCATCAAAGCATGCATCAAACACAATCAAAACCGCAAGGGAAAGAGGAAGGAAGCACCTACCTTTAGACATCTTTCTCTCACTAGCAAAACACAAGATCAAGTTTGATTGGAAGGTCCTGGATGCTGCTCACCACCTCTAAGGTTGATGTTCTCTGAAAATCAAAGCCAAACTTTGGGTGAAAATGAGTTTGGAAACGGATAAGCGTGACTTAAACTCAAGACAGCTGGAAAAATGCTCATGCACGGGCGTGCATCTACCACGCACGGTCGTGCATCCCGGAAAAATTACAAAAATGTCATTTTCCCGCGCTAGTATGCAAATCCTCCCAAACGGATCCATGCACAAGCCCTCAAACTCAAGAAAAACTCCTCTTTCACCCCAAAACACACACACAACCCTAGAAATCTCAGAAATCTCAAACTGAACTCAGACTAGAAATCGAAAAGACCGAACTAACCCTGGGATGTTACAATCTCCCCCTCTTATAAGAATTTCATCCTCGGAATTACCTGAAAAGCTCGAGATACCGATCTCTGATCTCAGATTCCAGTTCCCACGTAGACTCTTCCACACTCTGATTCCTCCACAGCACTCTGACCAAAGGAATCGCTTTATTTCTCAGCTCTTTTACTTTTCTGTCTATTATCTGAACTGGCATCTCCTGATAACTCAGATCTTCTGCCAATTCTAACTCTGGAAGCTCTAGCACATGAGAAGGATCTCTGATGTACTTCCTCAGCTGAGACACATGGAAGACATCATGGAATCTGTCCATACTGGCCGGCAATGCTAATCTGTAAGCAACTGGGCCAACTCTCTCCAGGATCTCATAAGGTCCAATGAACCTTGGGGCCAACTTGCCCTTCTTGCCAAATCTTAACACATGACGGTAAGGAGCAACCTTTAGGAACACGTAGTCCCCAACTTCAAACTCTAACTCCTTACGCCTCACATCTGCATAACTCTTTTGGCGATCCTAGGCCTGTTTCATTCTTTGCCTGATTACCCGTATCTGCTCAATCATCTGCTGAGTCATCTCTAGACCCACTGCTGCTGATACTGAGTCTTTCTCACCAATTTCATCCTAGTGCAAGGGAGATCTGTACTTTCTACCATAAAGTGCCTCAAATGGAGCCATCTGAATAGTTGACTGATAATTATTATTGTATGCAAACTCCATCAATGGCAACAAGTCAATCCAACTCGTCTGGAAGTCTAAACAGCAAGCTCTGAGCATATCTTCTAGAATCTGATTCACCCTCTCTGTCTGACCATCTGACTGAGGATGATAAGCCGAACTGAAGTGCAATCGAGTCCCAAGTGCTCTCTGTAAACTCTTCCAGAAAGCTGACAAGAATCTGGAGTCACGATCTGACACAATCACCTTGGGAACTCCGTGCAATCTGACTATCTCCCTGACATACAGCCGACCCAACTGATCAGTCGACATGTCATCTCTAACTAGAAGAAAGTGAGCAGATTTACTCAGTCTGTCCACTATGACCCAAATACCAGTATACCTCTCTCTAACTCTGGGTAATCCAGATATGAAATCCATGGAAATACTCTCCCATTTCCACTCAGGCACATTCAATGGCTGCAATAACCCTGATGGTCTCTGATGTTCAGCCTTAACCTGCTGGCATACCAAACATCTGGCCACAAAGTCTGCTATATCTCTCATCATGCCTGACCATCAGAAGTTTCTCTTCAGATCTTGGTACATCTTGGTACTGCCCGGATGAGTTGAATACGCTGAACTGTGGGCTTTTGACAAGATTCTCTACCTCAACTCTGAGTCATCTGGAACACAAACTCGGCCCCTGAATCTCAGAATCTCGTCTCGAATCTCAAAATCTGGCACTGTGCCCTCTAATACTCTCCGTACCATCATCTGTACCCACTGATCTGACCTTTGTGCCTATCTGATCTCATCTGATAAGGTAGACACAATCTGAAGCCTCGAAAACCCAACTGAAACAATCTCTATCTGTTCTCTGATGACCTCACTCTGAAGCTCACTCTGAACAGACAAACTGGACAAGGTAACTCGGTGACTCAAAGCATCTGCAACTACATTTGCTTTACCCGGGTGGTATCTGATCTCGCAGTCGTAGTCCTTGACTAACTCTAACCACCGTCGCTGCCTCATATTCAACTCTTTCTGGGTGAAGAAGTACTTCAGACTCTTGTGATCTGAAAAGATACAGCATCGCACTCCATAAAGGTAATGCCTCCAAATCTTGAGAGCAAAAACTACAGCTGCAAGCTCTAGGTCATGAGTAGGGTATCTCATCTCATGATCTTTCAATTGCCTGGAAGCATAGGCAATCACTCTTCCTGCTTGCATCAGCACTGCACCAATCCCCTGGTGCGAAGCATCCGTGTAGATCTCATAATC